>JAPTMU010000190.1:138725-141225 GCA_028583405.1 Pogonophryne albipinna
TGTCTCACCTCTCTCAGTGTGCTCGAGGACCTGTCTCACCTCTCTCAGTGTGCTTAGGACCTGTCTCACCTCTCTCAGTGTGCTTTAGGACCTGTCTCACCTCTCTCAGTGTGCTCGAGGACCTGTCTCACCTCTCTCAGTGTGCTCGAGGACCTGTCTCACCTCTCTCAGTGTGCTCGAGGACCTGTCTGATGGCCTTCTTCAGGCTGTTCGCTCTCAGCATCAGCTGCTCTCTGGGTTTAAAGATGGCGGCGCTGGTCCTCGGGGGGCAGTGAGGAGGAGGATGATGAAGATGAAGATGATGAAGAGGAGGCAGATCTCCCTCCTCTTCCTCAGCGATGGTGGGGGGTGGGGCCGGATGGGGAGGGGGGGGGGGCCTGAGACTCCTCACTCAGAGTCTTCAGCAGCGAATCCAGCTTCTCCTTCAACACAACACACTGACAACAGAAACATGACTCCACAGGAAGTACATCACAGGAAGTACATCACACCACAGGAAGTACATAACATCACAGGAAGTACATCATAGGAAGTACATCACACAACAGGAAGTACATAACATCACAGGAAGTACATCATAGGAAGTACATGAGAGGAACATGACTCATCTCATCTATATTTAAGCAACAGCTCACTTCAGGCCGTGGTGTATGCTCAGTATATCACAGCTAGGGGGCGTGGTTCAACCCCCTTAGCTGTGATATACTGAGCATACACCACGGCCTGAAGTGAGCTGTTGCTTTTATAAAACGGTTACCAAGTGTGGCAATATGAAAGAAAAATACACACTCTAATTTAAATAGTTTTTATTAGTAAATAATGATGTTCAAAATAAAATAGTCCCTCCGTTGCCTTCTGCACGAAACATAGTGCGAGGTGGTTGCTAGGCAACAACACTAACAGCTAGCGAACATATTAGACAGAGAGCATTGATCCATTATCTGGCTATTTATTTACATTCATTTGTATGTTGCCGTTTATTGTGCAGCCACTGAAAACCTGTCCAGCATCAGTAGCATGGCTCACGAGGTCACTTGTAGAGGTTGAGGTTGTTCTGGCTGTTGCTCGGCGTGGTGAGAATATTGCTCCACTCTCTCCGGTCCTGAGATTGGGCTTCCAGCAGCTCTGGAGAGAGCTTTGCACCTGTGGCCTCTAACGCTCATCATCTCTCTGCTTAGTTTCAAGACCCCATCAGAAAGCTTTTGAATGGAGCACCTTCTCCAGTTGGTCTACCTGCTCTTCACGGAGCTCTGCATGTCGCCCTGTAGCTGCTCTCTGGAGAGGCACTCCTCAATCCACTCCTCCACAGTGAGACCCCCCCCGGAGGTCGAAGTTAACCTTAAATGTTTCCATCTTATGCTTTGTAAGTTTGTTTCGTAACGGAAGAAATGTAAATATATTTATAAAACTGACAAGTCAAATCAAGCAATCTGATTGGTCGATAGTGTTTTTGCGGACCTCTTTGATCACAGATTTGAAAACATCGTTGCTTGCTTTAAAAGTAGCACAACTCATTATGTCAAACCTTGGAGAGTATCTAGATATCCCTGCCCTAATGCCAGAGGAACTGCACACTGGATATGTGTCGCCGTTTGATGTCTGTGTCTGGACCGCTGCGTAAAAAGGAGGGTTTCTGCCCCGCTGCTTTCTTGTTCCAGTTTGAAAAGCAAACTACAAGCTGTTTGCTTTTCAGCCCAACTGTATACAGTTTTTCTCAGACGCGGAGGGATACTGACTTGTTGTGAAAAGTAACTTACAATTCTACCCGTGGTATACGCTCAGTATATCACGGCTAAGAACCAATCAGATTGCTTGATTTGACTTGTCCGTTTTATAAATATAGTTTATATATTTATAACATATGCAACAGTAGAGGGTTACTAACCCTAACCCTAACAGTAGAGGGTTACTAACCCTAACCCTAACAGTAGAGGGTTACTAACCCTAACCCTAACAGTAGAGGGTTACTAACCCTAACCCCAACAGTAGAGGGTTACTAACCCTAACCGTAGAGGGTTACTAACCCTAACCCCAACAGTAGAGGGTTACTAACCCTAACCCCAACAGTAGAGGGTTACTAACCCTAACCCCAACAGTAGAGGGTTACTAACCCTAACCCTAACAGTAGAGGGGTTACTAACCCTAACCCCAACAGTAGAGGGTTACTAACCCTAACCCTAACAGTAGAGGGTTACTAACCCTAACCCTAACAGTAGAGGGTTACTAACCCTAACCCTAACAGTAGAGGGTTACTAACCCTAACCCCAACAGTAGAGGTTTACTAACCCTAACCCTAACAGTAGAGGGTTACTAACCCTAACTCCAACAGTAGAGGGTTACTAACCCTAACCCCAACAGTAGAGGTTTACTAACCCTAACCCTAACAGTAGAGGTTTACTAACCCTAACCCTAACAGTAGAGGGTTACTAACCCTAACCCTAACAATAGAGGTTTACTAACCCTAACCCTAACAGTAGAGGGTTACTAACCCTAACCCTAA
>JAPTMU010000190.1:146225-158725 GCA_028583405.1 Pogonophryne albipinna
TCTCACGTCTTACCTGTCTCACATGTCACCTGTCTCACATGTCACCTGTCTCACATGTCACCTGTCTCACGTCTCACCTGTCTCACATGTCACTTGCCTCACATGTCACCTGTCTCACATGTCACCTGTCTCACCTGTCACTTGTCTCACATGTCACCTGTCTCACCTGTCACCTGTCTCACATGTCACCTGTCTCACATGTCACCTATCACCTGTCTCACATGTCACCTGTCTCACGTCTCACCTGTCTCACATGTCACCTGCCTCACATGTCACTTGTCTCACCTGTCACCTGTCTCACGTCTCACCTGTCTCACCTGTCACTTGTCTCACCTGTCACCTGTCTCACCTGTCACTTGTCTCACGTCTCACCTGTCTCACATGTCACCTGTCTCACGTCTCACCTGTCTCACATGTCACCTGTCTCACATGTTACCTGTCTAACATCTTGGTGCTGGCCCTCTCCAGTTTCTCCAGGATCTGAGGCAGTTGTGTGTCGTCGTCGCAGGCTGACCCCCAGCCCAGCACCCGGGCCAGATCGTTCCCGGTCCCCAGAGGAAGAACCCCCAGCTGACACTGCAACAAAACAACATATGGTGAGTGAAATGCTGAGTCATGCTATGTCAGGAAGGTCTTCTGATGGTTTGTTTTCTGAAAGGAGTTTGGCTGATCAGAGCTCTACTAACATGCTAACAAGCTAACATGCTAACATGCTCACATGCTATCATGCTAACATGCTAACATGTAGCTGCCGATGAGGAGCTTTGACCCTGGGTTCGCTACAGTCAGCAGGGGAATGAGTCGTACCTGTTTGTGCAGCGTCAGCAGGGTAATGAGTCGTACCTGTTTGTGCAGCGTCAGCAGGGTAATGAGTCGTACCTGTTTGTGCAGCGTCAGCAGGGTAATGAGTCGTACCTGTTTGTGCAGCGTCAGCAGGGTAATGAGTCGTACCTGTTTGTGCAGCGTCAGCGGGGGAATGAGTCGTACCTGTTTGTGCAGCGTCAGCGGGGGAATGAGTCGTACCTGTTTGTGCAGCGTCAGCGGGGTAATGAGTCGTACCTGTTTGTGCAGCGTCAGCAGGGGAATGAGTCGTACCTGTTTGTGCAGCGTCAGCGGGGGAATGAGTCGTACCTGTTTGTGCAGCGTCAGCAGGGGAATGAGTCGTACCTGTTTGTGAAGCGTCAGCAGGGGAATGAGTCGTACCTGTTTGTGAAGCGTCAGCGGGGAATGAGTCGTACCTGTTTGTGCAGCGTCAGCAGGGGAATGAGTCGTACCTGTTTGTGAAGCGTCAGCAGGGGAATGAGTCGTACCTGTTTGTGAAGCGTCAGCAGGGGAATGAGTCGTACCTGTTTGTGAAGCGTCAGCAGGGGAATGAGTCGTACCTGTTTGTGCAGCGTCAGCAGGGGAATGAGTCGTACCTGTTTGTGAAGCGTCAGCAGGGGAATGAGTCGTACCTGTTTGTGAAGCGTCAGCAGGGGAATGAGTCGTACCTGTTTGTGCAGCGTCAGCAGGGGAATGAGTCGTACCTGTTTGTGAAGCGTCAGCAGGGGAATGAGTCGTACATGTTTGTGCAGCGTCAGCAGGGGAATGAGTCGTACCTGTTTGTGAAGCGTCAGCAGGGGAATGAGTCGTACCTGTTTGTGAAGCGTCAGCAGGGGAATGAGTCGTACCTGTTTGTGAAGCGTCAGCAGGGGAATGAGTCGTACATGTTTGTGAAGCGTCAGCAGGGGAATGAGTCGTACCTGTTTGTGAAGCGTCAGCAGGGGAATGAGTCGTACCTGTTTGTGCAGCGTCAGCAGGGGAATGAGTCGTACCTGTTTGTGAAGCGTCAGCAGGGGAATGAGTCGTACATGTTTGTGCAGCGTCAGCAGGGGAATGAGTCGTACCTGTTTGTGCAGCGTCAGCAGGGGAATGAGTCGTACCTGTTTGTGAAACGTCAGCAGGGGAATGAGTCGTACCTGTTTGTGCAGCGTCAGCAGGGGAATGAGTCGTACCTGTTTGTGCAGCGTCAGCAGGGGAATGAGTCGTACATGTTTGTGAAGCGTCAGCAGGGGAATGAGTCGTACCTGTTTGTGCAGCGTCAGCAGGGGAATGAGTCGTACCTGTTTGTGAAGCGTCAGCAGGGGAATGAGTCGTACCTGTTTGTGCAGCGTCAGCAGGGGAATGAGTCGTACCTGTTTGTGCAGCGTCAGCAGGGGAATGAGTCGTACCTGTTTGTGCAGCGACAGCAGGGGAATGAGTCGTACCTGTTTGTGCAGCGTCAGCGGGGGAATGAGTCGTACCTGTTTGTGAAGCGTCAGCGGGGGAATGAGTCGTACCTGTTTGTGAAGCGTCAGCGGGGGAATGAGTCGTACCTGTTTGTGCAGCGTCAGCAGGGGAATGAGTCGTACCTGTTTGTGAAGCGTCAGCGGGGGAATGAGTCGTACCTGTTTGTGCAGCGTCAGCGGGGGAATGAGTCGTACCTGTTTGTGCAGCGTCAGCGGGGGAATGAGTCCTACCTGTTTGTGCAGCGTCAGCGGGGGAATGAGTCGTACCTGTTTGTGAAGCGTCAGCGGGGGAATGAGTCGTACCTGTTTGTGCAGCGTCAGCAGCGGAATGAGTCGTACCTGTTTGTGCAGCGTCAGAGCGTCGATGTCGGACAGAACCCAGCCGACGCTGCCGTCTCCTCCACACACCAGGATCCTGAACGTGTCAAACTTCTGGAACAGACGCAGCCTGACACACACACACACACACAGTACTTTCATGTAATATTAGTTTCCTGCTGTAACATGCCATGGTGTGTGTGTGTGTGTGTGTGTGTACCCCAGGTGTGGCCCCCCGTTCATCAGGTCGAACACTTGTGCCGGGTTCAGCAGCTGTTTGAAGCGTCGCAGGAACTTCACCCCCTGGTTGTGTCCACTCTTAGAGTTCACAAAGACCAGCAGAGGACTGGTGCAGGAGGGGGGGCAGGAGGCCTTCCAGAACCCTGACACACACAAAACACACACACACACACACACACACACACACACACACACACACACACACACACAGTTAGCTACCCTTCACTAGCATGTGATGCTGAAGGGAACCACCCCAAAGACAGCCAGGATAACATGCTAACGTGCTAACAGGCTAACAGGCGCAGTCATGTGATGAGCAGAATGGGAAAGAAAAAAAATGTGTGAGTGTGTGTGTTTGTGTGTCTGTGTGAGTGTGTCTGTGTGTGTGAGTGTGTGTGTGTGAGTGTGTGTGTGTGTCTGTTAGTGTGTGTGTGTGTGTGTGTGTGAGTGTGTGTGTGTGTGTGAGTGTGTGTGTGTGAGTGTGTGTGTGTGTGTGTGAGTGTGTGTGTGTGTGTGTGTGTGTGTGTGTGTGTGTGTGTGTGAGTGTGTGTGTGTGTGTGTGTGTGTGTGAGTGTGTGTGTGTGTGTGTGAGTGTGAGTGTGTGTGTGTGTGTGTGTGTGTGTGTGTGTGTGTGTGTGTGTGTGTGTGAGAGTGTGAGTGTGTGTGTCTCACCGTCAGAGTCGATGCTGTTGAGTGCTGTGGGGGGGATGACGGACACCTTGCACTGACCCAGAGGACATTTAGAGGACAGCTGATCCTTACAAACAGCATGCACCTGCAGGACACAAACTGCTGACTCATAACGCTGACTCAGAAATTCACTCATGCTCGTAACAAGGTAACTCAAACGCTAAGACAGGCCAAAGCGAACTTCTTCATCAATATAATTGAAGGTGCGAAAGGTAACGGTAAAAAAGTTTGGCAAATCCTACAATTAGGTAAACATAAGAAACAGGAACATGATGCCCTGATGAGAGACCCTGCCGTGTGGGCCAGCTCTCTAATGAGTATTTCATAAATAGTGCTCTGGACATCACAAAGCTCTTCCCGCCATCTGAGGTCTCCCCCAGCCCGACTGTGGATACACACCCCATTTTTGAGCTGGAGGAAATCACAGAGATGGAGGTAAAACATATCATCTCAGGATTAAGAGGTTCTAAGGCTAGGGATGCAGATAATTTAGATACCAACTTTATAAAAACACATATCGACGGTCTAATAAAACCAATTAGTATGCTAGTAAATCAATCGATCAGCACGACGGAAGTTCCATCATCCTGGAAGGTGGCCACGGTGACACCGATCTTTAAATCTGGCGATAAGGCAATGATGTCCAACTACAGACCAACCAGCATCCTCCCCTGTGTCTCTAAGGTAGCTGAGAAATGGGTGTCAAAACTAATGACCAAACACTTAGACAAAGGCTTCGCTCCACTCCACCCAATGCAGGTTGGTTTCCGTGCTCACCACTCCACTGAGACAGCTAACTGTGTCTTTGTGGAAAAGGTTCAATGTATGTTGGAGACGAGCCCATATGTAGGTGCTGTCTTCCTTGATCTCAGGAAGGCTTTTGACGCTGTTGACCACCAAGTGCTCCTTACAAAGCTGACGTATTTCAATTTCTCTGGAGTTTCTATACATTGGCTCAAGTCCTACTTGTAACTACTACTACGTAACGCTGACTCGTAACTCTGACTCGTAACTCTGACTTGTAACTCGTAACTCTGACTCGTAATACTGACTCGTAACTCGTAACTCTGACTCATAACTCTGACTCGTAACTCTGACTCGTAACTCTGACTCGTAACGCTGACTCGTAACTCTGACTCGTAACTCTGACTCGTAACGCTGACTCGTAACTCTGACTCGTAACTCTGACTCGTAATTCGTAACTCTGACTCGTAACGCTGACTCGTAACGCTGACTCGTAACTCTGACTCGTAACTCTGACTCGTAATTCATAACTCTGACTCGTAACGCTGACTCGTAACGCTGACTCGTAACTCTGACTCGTAACTCATGACTCGTAACTCTGACTCGTAACTCTGACTCATAACTCGTAACGCTGACTCGTAACGCTGACTCGTAACGCTGACTCGTAATTCGTAACGCTGACTCGTAACGCTGACTCGTAACTCATAACTCGTAACTCTGACTCGTAACTCTGACTCATAACTCGTAACTCTGACTTGTAACGCTGACTCTGACTCGTAACTCGTAACGCTGACTCGTAACGCTGACTCTGACTCGTAACTCTGACTCGTAACTCGTAACTCTGACTCGTAATACTGACTCGTGACTCGTAACTCTGACTCGTAACTCATAACTCTGACTCGTAACTCTGACTTGTAACTCTGACTCGTAACGCTGACTCGTAACTCTGACTCGTAACTCTGACTCGTAACGCTGACTTCGTAACGCTGACTCGTAACTCTGAATCGTAACTCTGACTTGTAACTCATAACACGTAACTCTGACTCTGACTCGTAACTCATAACTCGTAACTCTGACTCATAACACGTAACGCTGACTCGTAACTCTGACTCGTAACGCTGACTCTGACTCGTAACTCTGACTTGTAACTCGTAACTCTGACTCGTAATACTGACTCGTAACTCGTAACTCTGACTCGTAACTCATAACTCTGACTCGTAACTCTGACTTGTAACTCTGACTCGTAACTCTGACTCGTAACTCTGACTCATAACACGTAACTCTGACTCGTAATACTGACTCGTAACTCGTAACTCTGACTCCTAACGCTGACTCGTAACTCGTAACTCTGACTCATAACTCGTAACTCTGACTTGTAACGCTGACTCTGACTCGTAACGCTGACTCTGACTCGTAACTCTGACTTGTAACTCGTAACTCTGACTCGTAATACTGACTCGTAAGTCGTAACTCTGACTCGTAACTCATAACTCTGACTCGTAACTCTGACTTGTAACTCTGACTCGTAACGCTGACTCGTAGCTCTGACTCATAACACGTAACTCTGACTCGTAATACTGACTCGTAACTCGTAACTCTGACTCCTAACGCTGACTCGTAACTCGTAACTCTGACTCATAACTCGTAACTCTGACTCATAACTCGTAACTCTGACTTGTAACTCGTAACTCTGATTCGTAATACTGACTCGTAAGTCGTAACTCTGACTCGTAACGCTGACTCGTAACTCATAACACGTAACTCTGACTCATAACTCGTAACTCTGACTCGTAACTCTGACTTGTAACGCTGACTCGTAACTCTGACTCGTAACTCTGACTCATAACTCTGACTTGTAACTCATAACACGTAACTCTGACTCTGACTCATAACACGTAACTCTGACTCGTAACTCTGACTCGTAATGCTGACTCGTAACTCATAACTCGTAACTCATAACTCTGACTCGTAACTCTGACTCGTAACTCTGACTCGTAACTCTTACTCGAAACTCTGATTCGTAACGCTGTCTTGTAACGCTGACTCGTAACTCTGACTCTTAACACTGACTCGTAACTCTGACTCGTAACTCTGACTCGTAAAACTGACTCGTAACTCTGACTCGTAACTCTGACTCATAACTCTGACTTGTAACTCTGACTTGTAACGCTGACTCGTAACTCTGACTCGTAACGCTGACTCGTAACTCTGACTGGTAACGCTGACTCGTAACTCTGACTTGTAACTCGTAACTCTGACTCGTAACGCTGACTCATAACTCTGACTCGTAACTCTGACTCATAACTCGTAACTCTGACTCGTAACTCTGACTCATAACTTGTAACTCATAACACGTAACTCTGACTCGTAACTCATAACTCTGACTCATAACACGTAACTCTGACTCGTAATACTGACTCGTAACTCGTAACTCTGACTCGTAACTCTGACTCGTAATACTGACTCGTAACTCGTAACTCTGACTCGTAACGCTGACTCGTAACTCTGACTCGTAACTCTGACTCGTAATTCGTAACTCTGACTCGTAACTCTGACTCGTAACTCCGACTCGTAACGCTGACTCGTAATGCTGACTCGTAACTCTGACTCGTAACTCTGACTCATAACTCGTAACTCTGACTCATAACTTGTAACTCATAACACGTAACTCTGACTCGTAACTCATAACTCTGACTCATAACACGTAACTCTGACTCGTAATACTGACTCGTAACTCTGACTCGTAATACTGACTCGTAACTCGTAACTCTGACTCGTAACTCTGACTCGTAATACTGACTCGTAACTCGTAACTCTGACTCGTAACGCTGACTCGTAACTCTGACTCGTAACTCATAACTCTGACTCGTAATTCGTAACTCTGACTCGTAACTCTGACTCGTAACTCCGACTCGTAACGCTGACTCGTAATGCTGACTCGTAACTCTGACTCGTAACGCTGACTCGTAACTCGTAACGCTGACTCTGACTCGTAACTCTGACTTGTAACTCGTAACTCTGACTCATAACTCTGACTCGTAACTCTTAACTCTGACTCGTAACTCATAACTCGTAACGCTGACTCGTGACTCGTAACTCATAACTCGTAACTCTTACTCATAACTTGTAATTCATAACACGTAACTCTGACTCGTAACTCATAACTCTGACTCGTAACTCGTAACGCTGACTCGTAACTCTGTCTCGTAACTCTGACTCGTAATACTGACTCGTACCTCGTAACGCTGACTCGTAACTCTGACTCGTAACTCCGACTCGTAACGCTGACTCGTAATGCTGACTCGTAACTCTGACTCGTAACTCTGACTCGTAACGCTGACTCGTAACTCGTAACGCTGACTCTGACTCGTAACTCTGACTTGTAACTCGTAACTCTGACTCATAACTCTGACTCGTAACTCTTAACTCTGACTCGTAACTCATAACTCGTGACTCGTAACTCATAACTCGTAACTCTGACTCATAACTTGTAATTCATAACACGTAACTCTGACTCTGACTCGTAACTCATAACTCTGACTCGTAACTCGTAACGCTGACTCGTAACTCTGTCTCGTAACTCTGACTCGTAATACTGACTCGTACCTCGTAACGCTGACTCGTAACTCTGACTCGTAACTCATAACTCTGACTCGTAACTCTGACTCGTAATTCGTAACTCGTAACTCTGACTCGTAACGCTGACTCATAACTCGTAACGCTGACTCATAACTCGTAACTCTGACTCGTAACTCTGACTCATAACTTGTAATTCATAACACGTAACTCATAACTCTGACTCGTAATTCGTAACTCTGACTCGTAACTCTGACTCGTAACTCCGACTCGTAACGCTGACTCGTAACTCTGACTCGTAACTCTGACTCGTAACGCTGACTCGTAACTCTGACTCGTAACTCATAACGCTGACTCTGACTCGTAACTCTGACTTGTAACTCGTAACTCTGACTCATAACTCTGACTCGTAACTCTTAACTCTGACTCGTAACGCTGACTCGTAACTCGTAACGCTGACTCTGACTCGTAACTCTGACTTGTAACTCGTAACTCTGACTCATAACTCTGACTCGTAACTCTTAACTCTGACTCGTAACTCATAACTCGTGACTCGTAACTCATAACTCGTAACTCTGACTCATAACTTGTAATTCATAACACGTAACTCTGACTCTGACTCGTAACTCATAACTCTGACTCGTAACTCGTAACGCTGACTCGTAACTCTGTCTCGTAACTCTGACTCGTAATACTGACTCGTACCTCGTAACGCTGACTCGTAACTCTGACTCGTAACTCATAACTCTGACTCGTAACTCTGACTCGTAATTCGTAACTCGTAACTCTGACTCGTAACGCTGACTCATAACTCGTAACGCTGACTCATAACTCGTAACTCTGACTCGTAACTCTGACTCATAACTTGTAATTCATAACACGTAACTCATAACTCTGACTCGTAATTCGTAACTCTGACTCGTAACTCTGACTCGTAACTCCGACTCGTAACGCTGACTCGTAACTCTGACTCGTAACTCTGACTCGTAACGCTGACTCGTAACTCTGACTCGTAACTCGTAACGCTGACTCTGACTCGTAACTCTGACTTGTAACTCGTAACTCTGACTCATAACTCTGACTCGTAACTCTTAACTCTGACTCGTAACTCATAACTCGTAACGCTGACTCGTGACTCGTAACTCATAACTCGTAACTCTGACTCATAACTTGTAATTCATAACACGTAACTCTGACTCTGACTCGTAACTCATAACTCTGACTCGTAACTCGTAACGCTGACTCGTAACTCTGTCTCGTAACTCTGACTCGTAATACTGACTTGTACCACGTAACGCTGACTCGTAACTCTGACTCGTAACTCATAACTCTGACTCGTAACTCTGACTCGTAATTCGTAACTCTGACTCGTAACTCTGACTCGTAACTCGTAACTCTGACTCGTAACGCTGACTCGTAACTCATAACTCGTAACGCTGACTCATAACTCGTAACTCTGACTCATAACTTGTAATTCATAACACGTAACTCTGACTCTGACTCGTAACTCTGACTCGTAACGCTGACTCGTAACTCTGACTCGTAACTCATAACTCTGACTCGTAATTCGTAACTCTGACTCGTAACTCTGACTCGTAACTCCGACTCGTAACGCTGACTCGTAATGCTGACTCGTAACTCTGACTCGTAACTCTGACTCGTAACGCTGACTCGTAACTCTGACTCGTAACTCGTAACGCTGACTCTGACTCGTAACTCTGACTTGTAACTCGTATCTCTGACTCATAACTCTGACTCGTAACTCTTAACTCTGACTCGTAACTCATAACTCGTAACGCTGACTCGTGACTCGTAACTCATAACTCGTAACTCTGACTCATAACTTGTAATTCATAACACGTAACTCTGACTCTGACTCGTAACTCATAACTCTGACTCGTAACTCGTAACGCTGACTCGTAACTCTGACTCGTAATACTGACTCGTACCTCGTAACGCTGACTCGTAACTCTGACTCGTAACTCGTAACTCTGACTCGTAACGCTGACTCGTAACTCTGACTCATAACTTGTAATTCATAACACGTAACTCTGACTCTGACTCGTAACTCATAACTCTGACTCGTAACTCGTAACGCTGACTCGTAACTCTGTCTCGTAACTCTGACTCGTAATACTGACTCGTACCTCGTAACGCTGACTCGTAACTCTGACTCGTAATTCGTAACTCTGACTCGTAGCGCTGACTCGTAACTCTGACTCGTAACGCTGACTCGTAACTCTGACTCGTAACTCATAACTCTGACTCGTAACTCTGACTCGTAATTCGTAACTCTGACTCGTAACTCTGACTCATAACTCTGACTCGTAACTCTGACTCGTAACTCATAACTCTGACTCGTAACTCTGACTCGTAATTCGTAACTCGTAACTCGTAACTCTGACTCGTAACTCATAACTCTGACTCGTAACTCTGACTCGTAACTCTGACTCGTAACTCATAACTCTGACTCGTAACTCTGACTCGTAATTCGTAACTCGTAACTCTGACTCGTAACGCTGACTCGTAACTCATAACTCGTAACGCTGACTCATAACTCGTAACTCTGACTCATAACTTGTAATTCATAACACGTAACTCTGACTCTGACTCGTAACTCGTAACTCTGACTCGTAATACTGACTCATAACTCGTAACTCTGACTCGTAACGCTGACTCGTAACTCTGACTCGTAACTCATAACTCTGACTCGTAACTCTGACTCGTAATTCGTAACTCTGACTCGTAACTCGTAACTCTGACTCGTAACGCTGACTCTGACTTGTAACTCGTAACTCTGACTCGTAACTCGTAACTCTGACTCGTAACTCATAACTCGTAACGCTGACTCGTAACTCTTAACTCTGACTCGTAACGCTGACTCGTAACTCTGACTCGTAACTCATAACTCTGACTCGTAACTCTGACTCGTAATTCGTAACTCTGACTCGTAACTCTGACTCGTAACTCGTAACTCTGACTCGTAACGCTGACTCTGACTTGTAACTCGTAACTCTGACTCGTAACTCGTAACTCTGACTCGTAACTCATAACTCGTAACGCTGACTCGTAACTCTTAACTCTGACTCGTAACTCTGACTCGTAACCCTGACTCGTAACTCTGAGTTAGATCTCTGACTCGTAACTCTGACTCGTAATTCGTAACTCTGACTCGTAGCGCTGACTCGTAATGCTGACTCGTAACGCTGACTCGTAACTCTGACTCGTAATACTGACTCGTACCTCGTAACGCTGACTCGTAACTCTGACTCGTAACTCGTAACTCTGACTCGTAACGCTGACTCGTAACTCTGACTCATAACTTGTAATTCATAACACGTAACTCTGACTCTGACTCGTAACTCATAACTCTGACTCGTAACTCGTAACGCTGACTCGTAACTCTGTCTCGTAACTCTGACTCGTAATACTGACTCGTACCTCGTAACGCTGACTCGTAACTCTGACTCGTAACTCATAACTCTGACTCGTAACTCTGACTCGTAATTCGTAACTCGTAACTCTGACTCGTAACGCTGACTCGTAACTCATAACTCGTAACGCTGACTCATAACTCGTAACTCTGACTCATAACTTGTAATTCATAACACGTAACTCTGACTCTGACTCGTAACTCGTAACTCTGACTCGTAATACTGACTCATAACTCGTAACTCTGACTCGTAACGCTGACTCGTAACTCTGACTCGTAACTCATAACTCTGACTCGTAACTCTGACTCGTAATTCGTAACTCTGACTCGTAACTCTGACTCGTAACTCGTAACTCTGACTCGTAACGCTGACTCTGACTTGTAACTCGTAACTCTGACTCGTAACTCGTAACTCTGACTCGTAACTCATAACTCGTAACGCTGACTCGTAACTCTTAACTCTGACTCGTAACTCTGACTCGTAACCCTGACTCGTAACTCTGAGTTAGATCTCTGACTCGTAACTCTGACTCGTAACTCTGACTCGTAATTCGTAACTCTGACTCGTAGCGCTGACTCGTAATGCTGACTCGTAACGCTGACTCGTAACTCTGACTCGTAACTCTGACTCGTAACTGGTAACTCTGACTCGTAACTCGTAACGCTGCCTCGTAACTCTGCCTCGTAACGCTGACTCGTACCTCGTAACTCTGACTCGTAACTCTGACTCATAACTCGTAACGCTGACTCTGACTCGTAACTCTGACTCGTAAATCATAACTCGTAACTCTGACTCGTAACCCTGACTCGTAACTCTGACTCGTAACTCTGACTCGTAACGCTGACTCGTAACTCTGACTCGTAACGCTGACTCGTAACGCTGACTCGTAACTCTGACTCGTAACGCTGACTCGTAACGCCGACTCGTAACTCCGACTCGTAACTCTGACTCGTAACGCTGACTCGTAACTCTGTCTGGTAACTCTGACTCGTAAGTCTGACTCGTAACGCTGACTCGTAACTCTGACTCGTAACGCTGACTCGTAACGCTGACTCGTAACGCTGAGTCGTAACTCTGACTCGTAACTCTGACTCGTAACGCTGTCTCGTAACTCTGACTCGTAACGCTGACTCGTAACTCTGACTCGTAACTCTGACTCGTACCTCGTAACTCCTAACTCGTAACTCTGACTCGTAACTCTGACTCGTAACTCTGACTCGTAGCGCTGACT
>JAPTMU010000190.1:161225-182878 GCA_028583405.1 Pogonophryne albipinna
ACCACAGGAAGTACACCACAGGAAGTACATCACAGGAAGTACACCACAGGAAGTACACCACAGGAAGTACATCACAGGAAGTACACCACAGGAAGTACATCACAGGAAGTACATCACAGGAAGTACACCACAGGAAGTACATCACAGGAAGTACAGGAAGTACATCACAGGAAGTACATCACATCACGGGAAGCACAGGAAGTACATCACAGGAAGTACATCACAGGAAGTACACCACAGGAAGTACATCACAGGAAGTACAGGAAGTACATCACAGGAAGTACAGGAAGTACATCACAGGAAGTACATCACATCACTGGAAGGACAGGAAGTACATCACAGGAAGTACATCACACATATTTATCAAATTTAAACATTTTCAGAATTGTTTTGATTTTGAGATAATATGTTGAAGTTTGGGATTTTGAATAGTATTCAGTGTTTCCCCAGGACGGAGTCATAGCAGCTGCTGAGGCACGCGGGCCCCGCTCGGTATGGCTCGGTATGGCTCGGCCTTGTTAGGACTGGCTCACTTTATGGCGCATTTCCATTACAGTTTAGGAACTGGGGCAGTTACTATAGTAACGCAGTGTAGGCGGAGCCGTGACGTCATCTTCAATGAGAGCCCCAGAAAAACAACACAGCCGTTAGCTGTTAGCACTCAGAGCTCACAGCTCTTCATATCTGTTCAGAAACTAGACACAAGTGAAACAAGTCCAAACCACAGACTGTCTGTGTCATGGAGAATACAGTCGCTGGTTTGTTTCTGTCTGGAGGCCGTTGTTGTGAGTGTGGACGGTCGGAGCATATATAACGTTAGCTTAGCCAAGCTCCATTTAGAAAGCACGCATTTTAAAAGGGTTTTCTCTGCCGTCTGTCTGCAGACTTGTCAAAGCATTAATTCATGATTCTTACTAACCGGTATCAGTATGTTGTTACTAACCGGTATCAGTGTGTTGTTACTAACCGGTATCAGTATGTTGTTACTAACCGGTATCAGGATGTTGTTACTTCAGCATCATTTAGAAACGTGTATTACAATTAAATCACGGTCAAATATGTTCATCTTGTTGTAGTTGTAGCCCCCTTGCCAGCGATTCTCTCTCTAGTTTAGCATACTCAGCCCGACTCAGCCTGGTTGTTCCTGGCCCTAGAACCACCATTTTATGGGGCCAGAAAAACTGTGAATTAGGACCCGCTAGCCGGTACTAGGCCAAGTGGAAACGCAACCAAAAACGGGCCCCGCACGGCTCGGCACGCTTAAAGCGAGCTCCGCGCTGCACTGGAAACGCGCCATATGTGTCTGCCAGCACAAGAAAGGCTCTTGAGGCTCGACAGGTGTGTTTTGCTAAATCACCTTTATTGAACATACAGTAACACAAATACTACAAATACTACAAATACTACACATACTACAAATACTACACATACTACAAATACTACACATACTACACATCCACATAACAAACAATCACAATAACATGGATGCAGTTTAATTATTTAACCTGCTTTATTTGGGGGAGGACCTCACCTCCTCTAGGGGGCACCTCACCTCCTCTAGGGGGCACCTCACCTCCTCTAGGGGGGACCTCACCTCCTCTAGGGGGGACCTCACCTCCTCTAGGGGGCACCTCACCTCCTCTAGGGGGGACCTCACCTCCTCTAGGGGGCACCTCACCTCCTCTAGGGGGGACCTCACCTCCTCTAGGGGGCACCTCACCTCCTCTAGGGGGGACCTCACCTCCTCTAGGGGGCACCTCACCTCCTCTAGGGGGGACCTCACCTCCTCTAGGGGGCACCTCACCTCCTCTAGGGGGGACCTCACCTCCTCTAGGGGGCACCTCACCTCCTCTAGGGGGGACCTCACCTCCTCTAGGGGGCACCTCACCTCCTCTAGGGGGGTCCTCACCTCCTCTAGGGGCCACCTCACCTCCTCTAGGGGGGACCTCACCTCCTCTAGGGGGCACCTCACCTCCTCTAGGGGGGTCCTCACCTCCTCTAGGGGCCACCTCACCTCCTCTAGGGGGGACCTAACCTCCTCTAGGGGGCACCTCACCTCCTCTAGGGGGGACCTCACCTCCTCTAGGGGGCACCTCACCTCCTCTAGGGGGGTCCTCACCTCCTCTAGGGGGCACCTCACCTCCTCTAGGGGGGACCTAACCTCCTCTAGGGGGCACCTCACCTCCTCTAGGGGGGACCTCACCTCCTCTAGGGGGCATCTCACCTCCTCTAGGGGGGTCCTCACCTCCTCTAGGGGGCACCTCACCTCCTCTAGGGGGCACCTCACCTCCTCTAGGGGGGTCCACACCTCCTCTAGGGGGGACCTCACCTCCTCTAGGGTGGACCTCACCTCCTCTAGGGGGCACGTCACTTCCTCTAGGGGGGACCTCACCTCCTCTAGGGGGGACCTCACCTCCTCTAGGGTGGACCTCACCTCCTCTAGGGGGGACCTCACCTCCTCTAGGGGGCACCTCACCTCCTCTAGGGGGGACCTCACCTCCTCTAGGGGGCACGTCACTTCCTCTAGGGGGGACCTCACCTCCTCTAGGGGGGACCTCACCTCCTCTAGGGGGGACCTCCCCTCCTCTAGGGGGGACCTCACCTCCTCTAGGGGGGACCTCACCTCCTCTAGGGGGCACCTCACTTCCTCTAGGGGGGACCTCACCTCCTCTAGGGGGGACCTCACCTCCTCTAGGGGGGTCCTCACATCCTCTAGGGAGGTCCTTACCTCCTCTAGGGGGGTCCTCACCTCCTCTTGGGAGGTCCTCACCTCCTCTAGGGGGGTCCTCACCTCCTCTAGGGGGGACCTCACCTCCTCTAGGGAGTCCTCACCTTCTCTAGGGGGGTCCTCACCTCCTCTAGGGGGGACCTCACCTCCTCTAGGGGGGACCTCACCTCCTCTAGGGGGGTCCTCACCTCCTCTAGGGGGGACCTCACCTCCTCTAGGAGGGTCCTCACCTCCTCTAGGGGGGTCCTCATAGGGTCCTCACCTCCTCTAGGGGGGACCTCACCTCCTCTAGGGGGGACCTCACCTCCTCTAGGGGGGTCCTCACCTCCTCTAGGAGGGTCCTCACCTCCTCTAGGGGGGTCCGGGGGAATAAATGTTGAAGTGAAAAGCATCAATCTGGTGCACTTTGAGCACAAAATGAATTTATGGATACAGCTCTGATCACTCTTAATTAAGAGTGATTAAATTATTATTATTATTTATTTATTTATTTGTTGTACCTGGCTGGCGCCCCGGAGCACACTGGTATTACCTTAGAGGTCTGGGCGTAGTACAGGGTCCTTCCTCCCAGCTATAGATGTGTGTATATACCTTAGAGGTCTGGGCGTAGTACAGGGTCCTTCCTCCCAGCTATAGATGTGTGTATATACCTTAGAGGTCTGGGCGTAGTACAGGGTCCTTCCTCCCAGCTATAGATGTGTGTATATACCTTAGAGGTCTGGGCGTAGTACAGGGTCCTTCCTCCCAGCTATAGATGTGTGTATATACCTTAGAGGTCTGGGCGTAGTACAGGGTCCTTCCTCCCAGCTATAGATGTGTGTATATACCTTAGAGGTCTGGGCGTAGTACAGGGTCCTTCCTCCCAGCTATAGATGTGTGTATATACCTTAGAGGTCTGGGCGTAGTACAGGGTCCTTCCTCCCAGCTATAGATGTGTGTATATACCTTGGGGGTCTGGGCGTAGTACAGGGTCCTTCCTCCCAGCTATAGATGTGTGTATATACCTTGGGGGTCTGGGCGTAGTACAGGGTCCTTCCTCGCAGCTATAGATGTGTGTATATACCTTAGAGGTCTGGGCGTAGTACAGGGTCCTTCCTCCCAGCTATAGATGTGTGTATATACCTTGGGGGTCTGGGCGTAGTACAGGGTCCTTCCTCGCAGCTATAGATGTGTGTATATACCTTGGGGGTCTGGGCGTAGTACAGGGTCCTTCCTCCCAGCTATAGATGTGTGTATATACCTTGGGGGTCTGGGCGTAGTACAGGGTCCTTCCTCGCAGCTATAGATGTGTGTATATACCTTGGGGGTCTGGGCGTAGTACAGGGTCCTTCCTCCCAGCTATAGATGTGTGTATATACCTTGGGGGTCTGGGCGTAGTACAGGGTCCTTCCTCGCAGCTATAGATGTGTGTATATACCTTGGGGGTCTGGGCGTAGTACAGGGTCCTTCCTCCCAGCTATAGATGTGTGTATATACCTTGGGGGTCTGGGCGTAGTACAGGGTCCTTCCTCGCAGCTATAGATGTGTGTATATACCTTGGGGGTCTGGGCGTAGTACAGGGTCCTTCCTCCCAGCTATAGATGTGTGTATATACCTTGGGGGTCTGGGCGTAGTACAGGGTCCTTCCTCCCAGCTATAGATGTGTGTATATACCTTGGGGGTCTGGGCGTAGTACAGGGTCCTTCCTCGCAGCTATAGATGTGTGTATATACCTTGGGGGTCTGGACGTAGTACAGGGTCCTTCCTCCCAGCTATAGATGTGTGTATATACCTTGGGGGTCTGGGCGTAGTACAGGGTCCTTCCTCGCAGCTATAGATGTGTGTATATACCTTAGAGGTCTGGGCGTAGTACAGGGTCCTTCCTCCCAGCTATAGATGTGTGTATATACCTTAGAGGTCTGGGCGTAGTACAGGGTCCTTCCTCCCAGCTATAGATGTGTGTATATACCTTGGGGGTCTGGGCGTAGTACAGGGTCCTTCCTCCCAGCTATAGATGTGTGTATATACCTTAGAGGTCTGGGCGTAGTACAGGGTCCTTCCTCCCAGCTATAGATGTGTGTATATACCTTAGAGGTCTGGGCGTAGTACAGGGTCCTTCCTCGCAGCTATAGATGTGTGTGTATATACCTTGGGGGTCTGGACGTAGTACAGGGTCCTTCCTCCCAGCTATAGATGTGTGTATATACCTTGGGGGTCTGGGCGTAGTACAGGGTCCTTCCTCGCAGCTATAGATGTGTGTATATACCTTAGAGGTCTGGGCGTAGTACAGGGTCCTTCCTCGCAGCTATAGATGTGTGTATATACCTTAGAGGTCTGGGCGTAGTACAGGTCCTTCCTCCCAGCTATAGATGTGTGTATATACCTTGGGGGTCTGGGCGTAGTACAGGGTCCTTCCTCCCAGCTATAGATGTGTGTATATACCTTGGGGGTCTGGGCGTAGTACAGGGTCCTTCCTCGCAGCTATAGATGTGTGTATATACCTTGGGGGTCTGGGCGTAGTACAGGGTCCTTCCTCGCAGCTATAGATGTGGTGTATATACCTTGGGGGTCCTGGGCGTAGTACAGGGTCCTTCCTCGCAGCTATAGATGTGTGTATATACCTTGGGGGTCTGGGCGTAGTACAGGGTCCTTCCTCGCAGCTATAGATGTGTGTATATACCTTGGGGGTCTGGGCGTAGTACAGGGTCCTTCCTCGCAGCTATAGATGTGTGTATATACCTTGGGGGTCTGGGCGTAGTACAGGGTCCTTCCTCGCAGCTATAGATGTGTGTATATACCTTGGGGGTCTGGGCGTAGTACAGGGTCCTTCCTCGCAGCTATAGATGTGTGTATATACCTTGGGGGTCTGGGCGTAGTACAGGGTCCTTCCTCGCAGCTATAGATGTGTGTATATACCTTGGGGGTCTGGGCGTAGTACAGGGTCCTTCCTCGCAGCTTGAAGTAGCGCCTCTTGCCGCGCTGGAAGGAGCTGCTCTGCTTCTGGAGGAAACCCTCCTTCAACACCGTCTGCAACAGGAAGTGGGAGTTTGTTGTTTGTTGTTTGGGGGGGGAACTGTGTGAGCGATAGCACAGGAAACACTTCCTGTTGTTGTTTTAGTTGTTTACAGGATCAATAAGTTAATGTTACTCGATGTGTACTTGTACATGTTATTGTATATCTTAACTATCAGGTTATTATGTGGACAGGAAGAATGCAGCCGGTCTTTGAACGCTCAAACATCTGCTGCTGCGTTCAGGGACCGTGGGACCGTTTGTCTTTTCCTTTAGTTTAAACTCTTAAGCCCCAAGCCTGTTTTTCAGGTTTCAGGCTCGAAAATGCTATGCCCAAAACAAAGGACTATGACTTAACTTCTAAAAGGGTTATATGAATAATTTCTTTTATCAAAGCAAGGTCACATCTGTGAGTTGGATGTAGAAGTGTCAGAATCAATAAAGATGTTTCAGTGTCAGAGTAAATCCAGATGGAACATAGTCAAAAAGTGTAAATTCTTGTCTCCGCCCAAATAAAACCCATGACTTATAGTGAAAGCCACCCTTGAATGATGGGTTAGCCTCAAAGCTTTAGGAATCCAAAGTATAACATATAATAAGTACCCTGTATCAAGATTTAGTTTAGTTTAGTTTATTTATAGTGTCGTGGTCCCCATCGATGAACTGTCACAAAAACAGTAAATGGTGCAGCTTTAGCCGACATGGCTAATTTCCAGCTGTTGTCCCCGGCCAGATGGTAATAGACACCCTTAGAATTACAATATATCAACAGCATTAGTTATAAGAAAATATATAAAATAAAAATAAAAAGAAGGAAAGACAAGTAGATACCGGTGTGAGGATAAACAACACACGTTACTATATACAGTACATGTCACATAGAGCACATCACAATCACATCACAGACACGAGGGGCAACATCCATGATCACAACATGTAACACAACATGTAACACAACATGTAACACAACATGTAACACTCAACACAGACTAGTGTGTGCAGGTGTAGTTCTCAGTGAACCATGTTTCTAAGTGAGATGTGAAGGTGGGATGTGTGTCTTTGATTTGAGTGGGTAGAGAGTTCAAAGGCATTGAGGCAAAACAAGTGAGAATTGACCTTTTTGGAGAGATTTAGCAAAAAAAAGTCCAAGCGGACTAAGCTTTGGGTACATTTGGTTCCATCAGTGCCATTTAACCTTTTTCAGGTACCAGACTGTACAAATCATTGTATAACATTTAATTATCACTATAGGTATTCATTCCATACAAAACAAAACAAAAATTATTGTAAAAAAAATAAAATAATTAAGTGTGTGTGTGTGGTGTGTGTGTGTGTGTGTGGTGTGTGTGTGTGGGGTGTGTGTGTGTGTGTGGGGTGTGTAGTGTGTGTGTGTGGTGTGTGTGTGTGTGTGTGTGTGTGTGTGTGTGTGTGTGGTGTGTGTGTGTGTGTGTGTGTGTGTGTGTGTGTGTGTGTGTGTGTGTGTGTGTGGTGTGTGTGTTGTGGTGTGTGTGTGTGTGTGGTGTGTGTGTGTGTGTGTGTGTGTGTGTGTGTGTGTGTGTGTGTGTGTGTGTGTGTGTGTGTGTGTGTGTGGGAAGTTCCCTCTTTGCATGTTACTTGCACAATAAAACTTAGGAAACATTTGACTCCAACTGGAGCAGATTTATTTAAAAAAATTAGCAACACGCATTTTTTGGGTAAAAAAACAAAACGTTATACAAACCCTGAATGTTACAGAATTACTCCAGTCAGTTCTGTCTGGTAGCACAGAGGGACCTGCAGTTCATACATGGGCCGCTAGGGACTGGCTGCAGAAAGGAGCAGTCTCCATAGACCCCCATGTTAACATGCCCAACTTTACAGCAGAAACAAACATGTTTCTACCCCTGGCTCCATACATTTTATTATGGATATAGTTAGATTCCACCTTCATGATTATGGATCTGTGAGTGAATTGTTTTCTAACACGACCCTTTTATTTATATTAGGTCTTAAAGTGTTTGCATAAATTAGGGCGTGGTCACTTTGATGGACACGTACATGCCTCACTGTCAGCTAACAGCAACTTGTCCACTCTGCTAGGCTACAACCATAGAGGCTACAACGTTAGTTAGTCATAGTACTGTACTTGACCCTTTAGCTTTAGCCGTGTTCGTGGTGATTGTGCCTTTTAGGGAATATTGTTACAAATACCAGACAATTAAAATGTCGTGCTGTGCGCTTGAATGTACTAACAGAACTTCCAAGAAGTCTAAAATGATAATATTATACATGTTAACCCCGTTTGCAGGTGTTTGTGTGCTTGGTAGCTTAGCTTGCTACTTATTAGCCAGCTAAGGACGTAACCCTTTATACATGTGTATATATACATTTTAGTTTATGATTCAGCCTTGGGTAAGACTTGTATAGTCTATGGCTATGACGCCCATAATGCTAAACGGGAGCAAATGTTAATAGGGGACCCAATTATCCCAGTGGTGGCCGCCGGAGCTAACGGAGCCGCAGGGGGCTAGCTCCAGCCGGCGTCCCGGAGCTAGCCCACTGCGGCTCCGTTAGGTCCGGGCGGTGGAGTCCGTCTTTTCTCAACGTGTGAATGACAAGCATTAAGAATAACAAAATATAGCTAATTCTCTTGCAGATTGTCTCATTTGATTATGAATGTAACGTTTATATAGGGGAACTACACTGTTAGCAGTAACTTGGTATGCATGTATTTCATGTTAGCTTAGCTTCTTAGCCTGAGCTAGCTCTGTTTACTTCCTGTTCGGAGGCAGCAGGTCCCGCCTCGGCTCCGCCTCTTTGACCTTATTTGGAGCAGGCGGGATTAGACTCTGACGTCACAGTCGAACCGTTAGTGGCCGACTCCGCCTACTAAGGGCTTCACGGCAACTCTGCAGAATCCTATGGGTGACGTCACGGACACTACGTCCATTTATATATACAGTCTATGTGCAGGACACAGGTGTCTTCTTCTGTTGCCAGCATCAGAGCACCTCCTGCAGCACCTCCTGCAGCACCTCCTGCAGCACCTCCTGCAGCACCTCCTGCAGCACCTCCTGACCTTGGTGGCATCTTCCCCATAATACTCGGGCATCCAGAAGCCATTTCATCATCGCCTTCCTCACTGTGAAAACAAATGTGGAAAAAACAAATAGATTAATTCTCTGGCTTGTACTTTCAAAAATGTAACTCAAATCAGAAATAATTTCTCTACAACAACAGCAGAACATCAATTTTGAGTGTGTGAAATAACATTATATCACTCAAAATGTATACCGTGTAAATTATGTGAGACGGGGTTCATATCATCTGTTCAATATTTAATCATTCTGAATCAATAGAGTTATTTCAAGATGGCGCCAGTGTGTGTGGCCTGCCGTCTGCCGATGCTTACGCTGTGTGTTTTTGTCATGCTTAATGCAAAATGTCAACTCTCTACTGGTGTACGATCGCCAAACACTGCTGGACCTTCGGTTTTCTGCCATTAATGCAGCAAAGTCTACTCGTGGTGGAGATAAAACGCTGCCTCCGTTTTTATCAGGGGGACCAGTTTACCTGTGCCGCACCCCGGCTCCACCTACCCGCTGTAAACGCCACCGCTGCCGGGGAAAACGCAGTGGTCGACTGGTGAGAATGAAGGCTTCTTCAGCTCATCTTTTCTCTCATACTGAGTATGAGCCTCGTCTCTCTTTTTCGAGCCGCTTCCTGGACCCTGTCGTCGACCCGGATGAGGCATTCCTGCACCGCGGGACCTGCTCCCCTCGTCCCCGCTGCCGTGGGGTTAATCCGCATAACCTGAGGTCTCTGTGTCGGGCTCCCCGGACCTCTAACGCCGCCAATCTGCCGGCCCCTGCCAGGTTTGGCCTGGTCAATGCAAGATCGCTAACAAACAAGACTTTTGTCCTAAAGGATTTCTTCACTTCCAAGGGCTTGGATTTCCTCTTCGTGACTGAGACATGGCTCAGTATTGGTGAGTCCAGCGCGTTTACCGAACTTGTACCGCAGCATTGCTGTTATTTTAACTCTCCGCGGACGTCAGGCCGAGGTGGAGGTATAGCAACTGTTTTTAAGAGTGACTATAAATGCCAGCAGCTTTCACTGACATTCTCACCCGGCAGCTTTGAACTGAGCGTGTTCGAGCTCGGTCGCTCTCACAGTGCTGTGTGCTGCGGTCTTTAGACCTCCCAAATACAATAAGGGCTTTTTAAACGATTTCTCGGACTTCTTGGCTGAAATGATGCCAAAATAATACGGTGTCGTTTTTTCTCATACTGATACTCTGAACAATCTGTGCTGTTGTATTTGCTGTAAAGTGTCTCGACTGTAGGCTGTTTTTATTATAGGTTCAGCACTTTGGCTCCACCAAACATCGCTTATAGATGTGCTTTATAAATAAAACTTGATTTGATTTGATTTGAAAATATGATCGTGTTCTTATTGTTGGGGATTTTAATATTCATGTGTGTTGCCCCGGCAAAGCTATGGCATAGGACTTTTTAGACCCTTAGGGTGAGGGTTAATTCCTTTAATCTCGTGCAGTCTGTGTCTGGCCCCACGCAGGAACGCGGACACACACTTGATCTGGTTTTATCTTATGGTTTGCCTGTTTCTTAACCTGGAGATTTGTGACGCCTTTTTCTCTGATCATATGCCTGTATTATTTGATGTGAGTCTTGCTTGTGAAACGGTTAAACCGCGCGCTGCTCCTCGGCGCGCTCGCATTATGAACCCCTCCACTGCTGGTCAGTTCTCTGTCGCCTTTAAACAGAACTGTGTGAATCGGGAACCTATGTCACCTGAAACGGATGAGCTTAGCTCATGGTTTCACTCTACTTGCAAAGCTGCCATAGACACTGTTGCTCCTTTAAAAACCAGGCAACCGAAAACTAAATCTGAGCCTTGGTTAAATGACACGACTCGGGCTGTCCGACAGGATTGCCGTAGAGCTGAGCGTAATTGGAAAAAGGACAAACTGCAAGTTTCATTTGAAATGTTGAGGGAGTGTTGGCGTTTCTATCAGATCACTGTGACAGAGGCAAAAAGCAAATCGTCATAAGCCACGTGTTCTGTTCCAGACTATTGATTTGGTCCTTATGTCCCCCAGAATAGCTTTATGGAGACCTCTACCGCAGTCTGTGAAGATTTTCTTCACTTTTTCATTAATAAGGTAAACTCCACTAGAGCTCAAATCTCTGCTCCTGCAATTGACCCCTCAGTTCCTGCACCGTGTTCTGCTGTCTTTAACCAGTTTGAGCATGTAGCTCTGTCTTTTGTACAGGAGATTGTCTCCAAGTTAAAGCCCTCTGGTTCTCCAAATGACCCTGTCGCGCCTCAACTTTTTAAAGAGGTTTTCCCCACTGTTGGACCATCTGTGCTGGCAGTTTTAAACAGCAGCCTGCTCTCAGGGAAGGTCCCAGAAAACCTGAAGCATGCAGTAGTGCAACCTCGTATTAAAAAACCCAGCCTGGATCCCACAGTTCTGGCTAATTGTAGGCCCATTTCCAAAATGCCTTTTATGTCAAAGATCCTGGAGAAGATTGTCTACAGTCAAATTATGTTTTCTCTGGAAGAGAACAACATACTGGAGGTTTTCCAATCCGGTTTTAAAACTATGCACAGCACTGAAACAGCGCTTTTAAGACTCTTTAATGACATCCTTTTATCTACTGACTCTGGAGACTGCGTTGTGCTCCTACTTATTGACTTAACTGCTGCTTTCGATACAGTCGACCATGACATCCTGATCTCCCGCTTGGAGCAGTGGGTGGGCATTGAGGGAAAAGCCCTGGAATGGTTCAGGTCATATTTGAAGGACAGAACTTTCTCTGTCAGCCTTGGTGACTCCGAGTCATCCTCTGCTCCACTCCTGTATGGGGTCCCACAGGGCTCAGTATTAGGCCCCCTGCTATTCTCCCTCTATTTGCTCCCTCTTGGGTCCATTTTTAGAAAGCACGGCATCGCATTCCACTGCTATGCTGACGATAGCCAGATGTATGTCCCTCTAACAAAGAAGGACGGTTACTTAATTAGCCCACTGCTAAAGTGCCTAGATGACATAAAGGCCTGGATGGCGTGCAATTTCCTTAAACTCAATGAAGGAAAAACAGAAGTGATGGTTTTTGGTAGCAGCACTGACACCACTTCTGTAGACCTGGGTTCCTTGCATCAGTACACCAAGCCCACCGTTACGAACCTTGGTATTAAAATGGACCGTGAACTCAAACTTGAGTCAGATTAAGTCGGTGGTGAAAACGAGCTTTTATCACCTGAGGCAGCCAAAGTAAAACCTTTTCTCTCCAGACAGCAGTTTGAGACAGTAATCCATGCCTTTGTCACCACCCGGCTGGACTACTGTAACTCTCTCTCCATGGGGGGTCAGTGGGTCCTCCCTCGCACGACTGCAGCGGGTGCAAAATGCCGCAGCAAGGCTCTTACTGGCACACGGAAGTATGACCACATTGCCCCTGTTTTAGCTTCTCTCCACTGGCTGCCAATTTATTTTAGGATCCATTTTAAAATTATTTTATTTACTTTTAAATCCCTAAATGGCTTGAACCCACCATACCTTGCTGAGCTGCTACAGCATTACACGCCGAGCCGCCCTCTCAGGTCAGCGGACCAGCTGCTCCTGAATGTGCCTAAACCAGGTCAAAGCTCCGAGGGGCCGTTCTCTCTCTTCTCTGGCTCCCACACTGTGGAACAATCTGCCCCTGGAGATCAGACAGGCCTCCACACTGTGGAACGCTCTGCCCCAGGAGATCAGACAGGCCTCCACACTGTGGAACGCTCTGCCCCTGGAGATCAGACAGGCCTCCACAGTGTGGAACGCTCTGCCCCTGGAGATCAGACAGGCTCCCACACTGTGGAACGCTCTGCCCCTGGAGATCAGACAGGCCTCCACACTGTGGAACGCTCTGCCCCTGGAGATCAGACAGGCCTCCACACTGTGGAACGCTCTGCCCCTGGAGATCAGACAGGCCTCCACACTGTGAACGCTCTGCCCCTGGAGATCAGACAGGCTCCCACACTGTGGAACGCTCTGCCCCTGGAGATCAGACAGGCTCCCACACTGTGAACGCTCTGCCCCTGGAGATCAGACAGGCCTCCACACTGTGGAACGCTCTGCCCCTGGAGATCAGACAGGCCTCCACACCTGTGGAACGCTCTGCCCCTGGAGATCAGACAGGCCTCACACTGTGGAACGCTCTGCCCCTGGAGATCAGACAGGCTCCCACACTGTGGAACGCTCTGCCCCTGAGATCAGACAGGCTCCCACACTGTGAACGCTCTGCCCCTGGAGATCAGACAGGCCTCCACACTGTGGAACAATCTGCCCCCTGGAGATCAGACAGGCCCTCCACAACTGTGGAACGCTCTGCCCCTGGAGATCAGACAGGCCTCCACACTGTGGAACGCTCTGCCCATGGAGATCAACAGGCCTCCACACTGTGGAACGCTCTGCCCCTGGAGGATCAGACAGGCCTCCACACTGTGGAAACGCTCTGCCCATGGAGATCAGACAGGCCTCCACACTGTGGAACGCTCTGCCCCTGGAGATCAGACAGGCCTCCACACTGTGGAACAATCTGCCCCTGGAGATCAGACAGGCCTCCACACTGTGGAACGCTCTGCCCCTGGAGATCAGACAGGCCTCCACACTGTGGAACGCTCTGCCCCTGGAGATCAGACAGGCCTCCACACTGTGGAACAATCTGCCCCTGGAGATCAGACAGGCCTCCACACTGTGGAACGCTCTGCCCCTGGAGATCAGACAGGCCGCCACACTGTGGAACGCTCTGCCCCTGGAGATCAGACAGGCCTCCACACTGTGAACGCTCTGCCCCTGGAGATCAGACAGGCCTCCACACTGTGAACGCTCTGCCCCTGGAGATCAGCAGGCCTCCACACTGTGGAACAAGCCTCCACACTGTGGAACGCTCTGCCCCTGGAGATCAGACAGGCCTTCCACACTGTGAACGCTCTGCCCCTGAGATCAGACAGGCCCTCCACACTGTGGAACGCCTGCCCCTGGAGATCAGACAGGCCTCCCACACTGTGGAACAATCTGCCCCTGGAGATCAGACAGGCCCTCCACACTGTGGAACGCTCTGCCCCCTGGAGATCAGACAGGCCTCCACACTGTGGAACAATTCTGCCCCTGGAGATCAGACAGGCCTCCACACTGTGGAACAATCTGCCCTGGAGATCAGACAGGCCTCCACACTGTGGAACGATCTGCCCCTGGAGATCAGACAGGCCTCCACACTGTGGAACTCTCTGCCCCTGGAGATCAGAACAGGCCTCCACACTGTGGAACAATCTGCCCCTGGAGATCAGAGCAGGCCTCCACACTGTGGAACGCTCTGCCCCTGGGAGATCAGACAGGCCTCCACACTGTGGACACGCTCTGCCCTGGAGATCAGACAGGCCTCCATACTGTGGAACAATCTGCCCCTGGAGATCAGACAGGCCTCCACACTGTGGAACGCTCTGCCCCTGGAGATCAGACAGGCCTCCACACTGTAGCACGCTCTGCCCCTGGAGATCAGACAGGCCTCCATACTGTGGAACGCTCTGCCCCTGGAGATCAGACAGGCCTCCATACTGTGGAACGCTCTGCCCCTGGAGATCAGACAGGCCTCCATACTGTGAACGCTCTGCCCCTGGAGATCAGACAGGCCTCCACACTGTAGCACGCTCTGCCCCTGGAGATCAGACAGGCCTCCACACTGTGGAACAATCTGCCCCTGGAGATCAGACAGGCCTCCACACTGTGGAACGCTCTGCCCCTGGAGATCAGACAGGCCTCCACACTGTGGAACGCTCTGCCCCTGGAGATCAGACAGGCCTCCACACTGTGGAACGCTCTGCCCCTGGAGATCAGACAGGCCTCCACACTGTGAACGCTCTGCCCCTGGAGATCAGACAGGCCTCCACACTGTGGAACGCTCTGCCCCTGGAGATCAGACAGGCCTCCACACTGTGAACGCTCTGCCCCTGGAGATCAGACAGGCCTCCATACTGTGGAACGCTCTGCCCCTGGAGATCAGACAGGCCTCCATACTGTGGAACGCTCTGCCCCTGGAGATCAGACAGGCCTCCACACTGTGAACGCTCTGCCCCTGGAGATCAGACAGGCCTCCATACTGTGGAACGCTCTGCCCCTGGAGATCAGACAGGCCTCCACACTGTGGAACGCTCTGCCCCTGGAGATCAGACAGGCCTCCACACTGTGGAACGCTCTGCCCCTGGAGATCAGACAGGCCTCCACACTGTGGAACGCTCTGCCCCTGGAGATCAGACAGGCCTCCACACTGTGGAACGCTCTGCCCCTGGAGATCAGACAGGCCTCCACACTGTGGAACGCTCTGCCCCTGGAGATCAGACTGGCCTCCACACTGTGGAACGCTCTGCCCCTGGAGATCAGACAGGCCTCCACACTGTGGAACGCTCTGCCCCTGGAGATCAGACAGGCCTCCACACTGTGGAACGCTCTGCCCCTGGAGATCAGACAGGCCTCCACACTGTGGAACGCTCTGCCCCTGGAGATCAGACAGGCCTCCACACTGTGGAACGCTCTGCCCCTGGAGATCAGACAGGCCTCCACACTGTGGAACGCTCTGCCCCTGGAGATCAGACAGGCCTCCACACTGTGGAACGCTCTGCCCCTGGAGATCAGACAGGCCTCCACACTGCCTGAAATCGCTTCTTAAAACCCACCTCTTCTCCTTAGCGTTTTAACATTTGGCGTTTCAACATCTTTCAGAGTGTTGCTTTTTTGCATTTAAATTGTTTTTTGTTTTTACTTGTACTTGTTTTATGGTGTGTGAGCTGAGTTACTTCTTTGTGTGTTTTATCTATTTGCCTGAACAGCACTTTGGAGGTTTAAAGTGCTGTATAAATAAAGTTGTATTGTATTGTATAATATTCCGTCTGTCATATATTTATATTGTGTATATACATATTATGTATGCATGTGTGTATATATATATATATATATATATATATATATATATAATAGAAGTAATAATTGTAAGTCGCTTTGGATAAAAGCGTCAGCTAAATGAAATGTAATACCGTGTTAAATTCAACATGTTTTGTTTATTTCAACAACAAGAAACGGCATCCATCTTGTTTGTGTGTTGTTGAGTGTGTGAAAGAACATTATATCACAAGATGGATGCCGTCGTGTTATTGTCACGTGTGTGAAATTACTACAGATGAATCCACTCTGACACCAAAGGAATAACAAAGAGATAAACAGATGAATCCACTCTGACACCAAAGGAATAAGTAATAGATACAGAGAGATGACATACCTTTCCGTGACGCAGGTTCATAATCAGAGTCCTTCCTGTATGCGTGAGGAGATCTCTATCTTCCGACGGAGAGTCCTTCCTGTATGCGTGAGGAGATCTCTATCTTCCGACGGAGAGTCCTTCCTGTATGCGTGAGGAGATCTCTATCTTCCGACGGAGAGTCCTTCCTGTATGCGTGAGGAGATCTCTATCTTCCGACGGAGAGTCCTTCCTGTATGCGTGAGGAGATCTCTATCTTCCGACGGAGAGTCCTTCCTGTATGCGTGAGGAGATCTCTATCTTCCGACGGAGAGTCCTTCCTGTATGCGTGAGGAGATCTCTATCTTCCGACGGAGAGTCCTGAAATACGATGTCCAATGTCTCCTCGACGGACAAAAAAGTCTTTTTCTGGCTGCCATGGTTACAATGAAGACAAAGAAAACAAATCCTGCTGATCGATCGGCCGTTCTCTGCTCTCCTGTCGCCGCAGGACATGCTATGCTATGCTATGCTATGCTATGCTATGCTGCGTAAAAAGAGAGGGCGTGTGCTCAGCTTTCAGAAAATGTGTTGTTTGTGCAGAAAGTATGAATTATAAATGATCGTTGTTGTGAGTTATGAGCAGAAATAGTAATTGCCCGTTGTTGCCATGGTTTCATTTTGAGGCTTCTTGTGAGACTTATTTTTCGAAAAACTTTTTTTTTTCCGTATAGTCAGTTAGCCGAGTTTCCTCCGGTCAGATGGAATATTAATAGTTTCATGAATGACACTTCAGATATAGCACTGTTGCTACATGGATAGCATTTTCTCGGGTCCGTGGGGCTTAAGAGGTTGAGTGTTATTTAATGTTATTTCCATCTTCATGTTTGCTGTTGTTATTATTTACTTTGATCTTAATGTCTTTAAAGTAGATTAATCCGTTTATACAGAAAGTACGAGACCCTTCACCTGAAACACGGCCGTTTCTCAATCGCAAGTAAAACTGCTGCAGAGCAACTATTTCAAGTATACTACGTCATCGAGTGGCGCCGAAGGACTGTTTAAATGCACGGTTAAATCATGGGCTGCGTTCCAATAGTCCATTTCTCTCAGGAACCTTCCTAACGGAGAGAAATGACCCGGAAGTCCCTCAGTGGCAGCCATGATAAGTGCTGTTCCAATTCTCTAGATGAAAGGAAAGGTTCCTTTATAACCTCCTTTAGCTTAGGAACCACTGGACCTCCCTCACCGAGAGGAGAAAGTGCTGCCCCACAATGCATTGCAGCCGCAGCATTTGACGTCACTCAACAGTCGGCCGTTCAGGGAAACAACCGATTATGACGGAGAAATGATATCATGAAAGTTACGGTGCTTATTAAGCTTTTTAAAACGTATGTGGGAAGTTGCCAAAGTGCTTTGTTCTGAACGTTCATCAGTATTATAATCAAAGAGAGAAATATGAACGTTAGTTTTTACTGAAATGATCAAATAAAGTCAACATCTCACAGTCTTTACTGAGCTGTGTGGAGTTTGTTCAACTTTTAAAAGATGTTTGAATGGTGATATACACAGTGATAGATGTTAAGGACTAACGTTTATAATAAATACATCTGTATTGATTGATCTTTTCATCAATCATACGTATTGGGATCATTTGTATTAATGTGGACCGGAGGGAGAGGGCGACGAGCAGAAGTTTCACTTTCCTTTTTTATTTCAATTCCAACTTTGGTCCTGAAGAATCTGTTTCTCTGTTGTCCACGTTCATAAAGCACAAAGCAACAGCATCAGAGCACGGTGCAGAGTCTCTAGATGAGTTTACAGTAGTCCCTCCTTCTTATTGAACATCCATGTTTGTAGTCCGCTGTATAGAAAACTGTAGTTTCCATAGTTTCCCCACAGCAGCAGACGCACATTCAGGACGTCCGCTGGCGCATCAGAAACACGTGGGATAGTGAAGTGCAGTCGATTCTCTAAAGTACCGCAGTCTCTTCTCCTAAGTCCTTTTGAATTCTCCTATCCACTATCCCTTAACCCCGTGACCTTTCACTCAGAGGTCAAGGAATAGGAGATAGGGTTAGAATTTAGGAGCTGATTTTTGGATTATCGGAACGCAACCCTGGTGTACTCGCGATTGAGAAACGGCCAATGGCTTCAAAGCAGCGACACAGGTTTCTCCGAGCTTCTGTTGTGCACCTGAAGGCAGCACACCGTAAAGTTGAACGAAACGGTAAAAAAAAACGAGCCGTTAGTTTACCGGAGCTGTGACGTCGGTCATCTCACTACCGACAGACAATCTAAACTAACGAATATTTAATCTGAAATATAAACTGGATTTACTTTATTTACTGTATATACTTTGTGTTTCTTATAAACAACATATAGGCTATGGTGTGAATAAACGATCTTTAATAAATAACGGGAAAGTCAGCTAACAGACCGTTACAATAACAACAACAACAATAACACATTACATTTATGAAGCGCTTTCTACGAACTCAAAGCTTTAGGAAAGTTCAAACAACACGGATGAAGTCAATTAGATTAAAATACAGAAAGCCCCCCCTCCCCCGGGCTGTGGTCCTCCTCTCCCCGGGCTGCAGCCCTCCTCTCCGGGGGAACAGAGCAGGAAACACCGGGGCATCACTGAGCCTCCGAACCGCAGCTAGCCGCGGTTAGCCTAGCCTAACTGTTGATTACAGACCGTTAACGTGAAGCTGTTTCTAGTCTGTTTAAACCGGGATATCTACCGGATATATAGAGTTATATAAACTGTATTTATGTTACAGTATAAATATTTAAAGGAGGCGTGTGGCGCAGTGGTTGTGCGTTGGTGTTGGGATCAGGGGGTCACAGGTTCAAACCCCACAGCAGTCAGCATGTCGTTGTGTCCCTGAGACCCTTCACCCCAAAGTGCTCCTGTGGGGATTGCCCACAGTGTTGAGTATGTGAGTCGCTTTGGATAAAAGCGTCTAACAAGCGACATGTGATGTAATGTGTATAACGTGTTGCTGTAGTTCCTCTCTCCAGACTTCATTTAAGATCCACTAAACTCAGATAAACTCAGCAGAGAATATGAGCCGAACAAAACAACGTTTAATATAAAGTTTAACCCGTTTTCTAATCTGCAGATCGCCTGGATCCAAACCCACCGAGAAGAGCAAGCTAAATAAAGAGTTCAGAGGAGGGGGGGAAAGGGATTTAAACTGGTGATACACTGAGGATACACTGGTGATACACTGGTGATACACTGAGGATACACTGAGGATACGCTGGTGATACACTGAGGATACACTGGTGATACGCTGGTGATACACTGAGGATACACTGAGGATACACTGAGGATACACTGAGGATACACTGGTGATACGCTGGTGATACACTGAGGATACACTGAGGATACGCTGGTGATACGCTGGTGATACGCTGAGGATACACTGAGGATACGCTGGTGATACACTGAGGATACACTGGTGATACGCTGGTGATACACTGAGGATACACTGAGGATACACTGAGGATACACTGAGGATACACTGAGGATACACTGGTGATACGCTGGTGATACACTGAGGATACACTGAGGATACGCTGGTGATACGCTGGTGATACGCTGGTGATACGCTGGTGATACGCTGAGGATACGCTGAGGATACGCTGAGGATACGCTGGTGATACGCTGAGGATACGCTGAGGATACGCTGAGGATACACTGAGGATACACTGAGGATACACTGAGGATACACTGGTGATACGCTGGTGATACACTGAGGGGATACACTGGTGATACGCTGAGGATACACTGAGGATACGCTGAGGATACGCTGAGGATACACTGAGGATACACTGGTGATACGCTGAGGATACGCTGAGGATACACTGAGGATACACTGGTGATACACTGGTGATACAATGAGGATACACTGAGGATACGCTGGTGATACGCTGGTGATACACTGAGGATACGCTGAGGATACACTGAGAGGATACGCTGAGGATACACTGAGGGGATACGCTGAGGATACACTGGTGATACACTGAGGATACACTGAGGATACACTGAGGATACGCTGGTGATACACTGAGGATACACTGAGGATACGCTGAGGATACACTGAGGGGATACACTGGTGATACACTGAGGATACACTGGTGATACGCTGAGGATACACTGAGGATACGCTGAGGATACACTGAGGATACACTGAGGATACGCTGGTGATACGCTGGTGATACGCTGAGGATACGCTGAGGATACGCTGGTGATACGCTGAGGATACGCTGAGGATACGCTGAAGATACGCTGAGGATACGCTGAGGATACACTGGTGATACACTGGTGATACACTGGTGATACGCTGGTGATACGCTGGTGATACGCTGAGGATACGCTGAGGATACGCTGGTGATACGCTGGTGATACGCTGAGGATACGCTGAGGATACGCTGAAGATACGCTGAGGATACGCTGAGGATACACTGAGGATACACTGGTGATACACTGAGGATACACTGGTGATACACTGAGGATACACTGAGGATACACTGGTGATACACTGAGGATACACTGAGGATACACTGGTGATACACTGAGGATACACTGAGGATACACTGGTGATACACTGAGGATACACTGAGGATACACTGAGGATACACTGAGGATACGCTGGTGATACACTGAGGATACACTGAGGATACACTGGTGATACACTGAGGATACACTGAGGATACACTGGTGATACACTGAGGATACACTGAGGATACGCTGAGGATACACTGGTGATACGCTGAGGATACACTGGTGATACACTGAGGATACGCTGAGGATACACTGAGGATACGCTGAGGATACACTGGTGATACACTGAGGATACACTGAGGATACACTGAGGATACGCTGAGGATACACTAGAGGAGTTTATAGACTGTATACTAGAGAAGTTGGAACGACAGACCGAGTTAAGGGGACTGAGGGACAGCCTCTGACCGGGTAACAGCCCTCCTCCCCCCGCTGCCTCTGACCGGGGAACAGCCCTCCTCCCCCCGCTGCCTCTGACCGGGGAACAGCCCTCCTCCCCCCGCTGCCTCTGACCGGGGAACAGCCCTCCTCCCCCCGCTGCAGAACAGCCTCTGACCGGGGATTCTGTCCGGTAACCCCCCTCCCCCGCCCCGTACCTTGCTGCGGATCTGTCCGGACGTGGACACTTTCCGGATGAGTGTCTGCGGGGATCCGGGCTCCTGCTCCGGCTCGCTGTCTGAAGAATCCTCTGGACAGCGGGGCTCTGGTCCCTCTGCAGCCGCCATCCTGCCTCCAAACCCGGGGAGGAGGAGCAGCAGCAGCGCCGCCCAGAGGCCGGAGGCCCCCTGGCGGCGGAGCGCGGTACTGCACCCATAGACCAGAATGGGTTTATTACCTGTAGGTTTACTACCTGTAGGTTTACTACCTGTATGTTTACAGGTGTATTACCTGTGATCTCACTGTGGAGGTGGTGGGAGACAGGAGAGGTTTCTCAATACTCAAATTCCCCCTCCTCGACTCCTCGGTCCTCCGGTAGTGACCCGGAAATGAATTTCAGCGCCCCATTTTGAAGGACATCTCATTTCTCTAAATGCACTTCGAGGACCGAGCGTCGAGGAGCTCTAACCGAGGATACACTGAT
>JAPTMU010000190.1:191253-273753 GCA_028583405.1 Pogonophryne albipinna
GAGTTTCTGGAGGGTTCAAACCTTCCAGAAGGAATGAAGCTGCTTCCTGTTGATAGAGCTCTCCTTCCTGCTCACTAAAGATCACCACAGAGTTTCAGGAGGGTTCAAACCTTCCAGAAGGAATGAAGCTGCTTCCTGTTGATAGAGCTCTCCTTCCTGCTCACTAAAGATCACCACAGAGTTTCTGGAGGGTTCAAACCTTCCAGAAGGAATGAAGCTGCTTCCTGTTGATAGAGCTCTCCTTCCTGCTCACTAAAGATCACCACAGAGTTTCTGGAGGGTTCAAACCTTCCAGAAGGAATGAAGCTGCTTCCTGTTGATAGAGCTCTCCTTCCTGCTCACTAAAGATCACCACAGAGTTTCTGGAGGGTTCAAACCTTCCAGAAGGAATGAAGCTGCTTCCTGTTGATAGAGCTCTCCTTCCTGCTCACTAAAGATCACCACAGAGTTTCTGGAGGGTTCAAACCTTCCAGAAGGAATGAAGCTGCTTCCTGTTGATAGAGCTCTCCTTCCTGCTCACTAAAGATCACCACAGAGTTTCTGGAGGGTTCAAACCTTCCAGAAGGAATGAAGCTGCTTCCTGTTGATAGAGCTCTCCTTCCTGCTCACTAAAGATCACCACAGAGTTTCTGGAGGGTTCAAACCTTCCAGAAGGAATGAAGCTGCTTCCTGTTGATAGAGCTCTCCTTCCTGCTCACTAAAGATCACCACAGAGTTTCTGGAGGGTTCAAACCTTCCAGAAGGAATGAAGCTGCTTCCTGTTGATAGAGCTCTCCTTCCTGCTCACTAAAGATCACCACAGAGTTTCTGGAGGGTTCAAACCTTCCAGAAGGAATGAAGCTGCTTCCTGTTGATAGAGCTCTCCTTCCTGCTCACTAAAGATCACCACAGAGTTTCTGGAGGGTTCAAACCTTCCAGAAGGAATGAAGCTGCTTCCTGTTGATAGAGCTCTCCTTCCTGCTCACTAAAGATCACCACAGAGTTTCTGGAGGGTTCAAACCTTCCAGAAGGAATGAAGCTGCTTCCTGTTGATAGAGCTCTCCTTCCTGCTCACTAAAGATCACCACAGAGTTTCTGGAGGGTTCAAACCTTCCAGAAGGAATGAAGCTGCTTCCTGTTGATAGAGCTCTCCTTCCTGCTCACTAAAGATGTGTGTGTGTGTGTGTGTGTGTGTGTGTGTGTGTGTGTGTGTGTGTGTGTGGGGGGGGGGGTTCAGACTGTGTGTGTGTGTGTGTGGGGGGGGGTTCAGACTGTGTGTGTGTGTGGGGTTCAGACTGTGTGTGTGTGTGTGTGGGGTTCAGACTGTGTGTGTGTGTGTGTGTGGGGTTCAGACTGTGTGTGTGTGTGTGTGTGTGTGTGGGGGGGTTCAGACTGTGTGTGTGTGTGTGTGTGGGGGGGGGGGTTCAGACTGTGTGTGTGTGTGTGGGGTTCAGACTGTGTGTGTGTGTGTGTGGGGTTCAGACTGTGTGTGTGTGGGGTTCAGACTGTGTGTGTGTGTGTGTGGGGTTCAGACTGTGTGTGTGTGTGTGGGGTTCAGACTGTGTGTGTGTGGGGGGGTTCAGACTGTGTGTGGGGTTCAGACTGTGTGTGTGTGTGTGGGGGGTTCAGACTGTGTGTGTGTGGGGGGTTCAGACTGTGTGTGTGTGTGTGGGGGGTTCAGACTGTGTGTGTGTGTGTGTGGGGTTCAGACTGTGTGTGTGTGTGTGTGTGGGGTTCAGACTGTGTGTGTGTGGGGTTCAGACTGTGTGTGTGTGTGGGGTTCAGACTGTGTGTGTGTGTGTGGGGTTCAGACTGTGTGTGTGTGGGGGGGTTCAGACTGTGTGTGGGGTTCAGACTGTGTGTGTGTGTGTGGGGGTTCAGACTGTGTGTGTGTGGGGGGTTCAGACTGTGTGTGTGTGTGTGGGGTTCAGACTGTGTGTGTGTGTGTGGGGGGTTCAGACTGTGTGTGTGGGGGGGGTTCAGACTGTGTGTGTGTGGGGGGTTCAGACTGTGTGTGTGGGGGGGGTTCAGACTGTGTGTGTGTGGGGGGTTCAGACTGTGTGTGTGTGGGGGGTTCAGACTGTGTGTGTGTGTGTGGGGGGTTCAGACTGTGTGTGTGTGGGGGGTTCAGACTGTGTGTGTGTGTGTGGGGGGTTCAGACTGTGTGTGTGTGTGTGTGGGGTTCAGACTGTGTGTGTGTGTGTGTGTGGGGTTCAGACTGTGTGTGTGTGGGGTTCAGACTGTGTGTGTGTGTGGGGTTCAGACTGTGTGTGTGTGTGTGGGGTTCAGACTGTGTGTGTGTGGGGGGGTTCAGACTGTGTGTGGGGTTCAGACTGTGTGTGTGTGTGTGGGGGGTTCAGACTGTGTGTGTGTGGGGGGTTCAGACTGTGTGTGTGTGTGTGGGGTTCAGACTGTGTGTGTGTGTGTGGGGGGTTCAGACTGTGTGTGTGGGGGGGGTTCAGACTGTGTGTGTGTGGGGGGTTCAGACTGTGTGTGTGGGGGGGTTCAGACTGTGTGTGTGTGGGGGGTTCAGACTGTGTGTGTGTGGGGGGTTCAGACTGTGTGTGTGTGTGTGGGGGGTTCAGACTGTGTGTGTGTGGGGGGTTCAGACTGTGTGTGTGTGTGTGGGGGGTTCAGACTGTGTGTGTGTGTGTGTGGGGTTCAGACTGTGTGTGTGTGTGTGTGTGGGGTTCAGACTGTGTGTGTGTGGGGTTCAGACTGTGTGTGTGTGTGGGGTTCAGACTGTGTGTGTGTGTGTGGGGTTCAGACTGTGTGTGTGTGGGGGGGTTCAGACTGTGTGTGGGGTTCAGACTGTGTGTGTGTGTGTGGGGGGTTCAGACTGTGTGTGTGTGGGGGGTTCAGACTGTGTGTGTGTGTGTGGGGTTCAGACTGTGTGTGTGTGTGTGGGGGGTTCAGACTGTGTGTGTGGGGGGGTTCAGACTGTGTGTGTGTGGGGGGTTCAGACTGACTGTCACAGGCGGCGCGTGAGGCTCAGGTTTGGGAAGGCTAAATAACTTTTTTTTTACCTGACGCTGCCCGCCTCCGGCGTCTATAGAAAAGAGATCAACTCAATGAAAGCACCGCCTGCTGACCAATCAGAGCTCAGTGTGCGGAGTTTAAATCTCTCAAGTCATATCACAGGATAAAGGAAATACAGTTTAAACTGCCGGATGCAGAGAAGACGCCGACGTGTCGCACTTATCATTCATCACATCATCAATCAGATCATCGATCATATAATATCATAATATATCATATATCTCCTGATCTGAGTCAGCTGAGCCGTATCTGGCCGTGCAACACTCAGTGTCACACATACATACACTGTAAACAATTACCAGCATTTCACAACATTTAACAGTATTATTTTACAGTGACATATTGTAATTAAGGCCTCCTGTAATATCTCAACATGTAAAAAGGACTGTATCCTTGGATTTCACAGCATTTAACTATTATTTCACAATAAAATACTGCAATCAAAATCCTCTGTAATATCACATCAAATGTTGAAAACATTGCAAGGATTTCACAGCGTTTAAGAGCATCATATTACAGAGAAATATTGTAATCAAAAGCCCCTGTAATATCACAACAACTACTGTATGCAGAAGTATTATTTTAAGCAACACATTAAGTTGACGAAACACTCGAATGTAATGAAAGTCAGATCCACTCGTGTCTTAGACGGGGCAGTGAGATCATAAACCTGCTGTACGCATTGATTTAAACACTGTAGTTTAGTTATTTTTTAACCAGTTGTTCTGTATTCACCTTTCTGTGGCTTGTGTCCTGGATCATATGTTTAAATCATGGATGTTCAAAGCTCATATTTGTCTAATATTGGTTTACTTTTCATTAATTAAGTATGACGCTTCTCCATGTTTGTGATTGGTCAAATGTAGCTAACCCCGCCCCTTTCACGTGAACGCGCTCTCAGCTGGAGAGAGAATCCCTGGCTTACCGAGTTGATAACCAGCGTCGTAGGACCGCTGTTGAAGTGAAATATTTGTATGTATTCATGTTAGCAAACTATGAATAAGCTTAAATGGGAAATAATCTGTGTAAAACCGTGAGCTGGATTCAGAGCCTGCTGACATGTGTTTTTGGAGAACAAAGGGTGCCTGGAGTTAACAGGTTTTATTGCCCTGTGGGGGAAGTATAGAGAGTTGGATGAGAGTTCCTTCTGCTTAAGATCTCCAGTATGTCATGTTTCAGGGAAGTCATCATATCTTGAATAGTATATGTGTGTGTTTGATTACTTTGTATTCATATGAGGGTATTAATATGTATTATCTTTGTGAACAAAAGGGATACAGCTCAGGCCTCTGGAATGTGCAGGAAAGTGTGTGCGTGAAAGTCTATGCAGGGAAGTGAGATAACGGACGCCAGATACATTTTATTACCCTCTCAGAGACACTGGTTTATTGTCCTGGCTGGCTCGCGCTGATTCGCTAAGAAAAGTCATCTTTTACATCTTCCAATGAGATAGACTGACTCGGCTCCTCCGGTGACTTTTGGGTATAAAAGTTGTGTTTGAATTTAGTTCATCCTCTAATGCTGCCTGGCTGCCTGGCTGGCTCTTTGGCCGGCTGGGTGGCTCAAAATGCATCAGGTAAAGTAGGGATCCCATAGATAACTGTATTGAATTTGTACTGTATTTGATTGTATTGCATTGTCATATTACCATTAAAGTGGATTATTGTTTAACGATTACTTGGTAGCTCTGGATTCCTTCCTGTGTTTTTAACCAGCTTGATAAGGACGCGCGGAGATTTGAAATGCGGAGAAGATATCCCTCTTAATCTCTATCAGTTGGTGACCTCGACGTCGAACAATGCTGAGGAAGGATCCAGAACGACCGGAATAGGTCGAGGGCAAACGCTTTCAAACATCTCAGACAATCAGCTGGGCCCTGACAAATGAGGTTGGCAGACGACTGTTTTGAAAATCAAAAGTCTGTAATTGGATACGCTAAATAGTTAGGATTGTCTGTAGACGTTTCACGGTGTTTTTAAAGTTTGAATGGAATATACAATGCATATTTTGATATGTTAGGAAAGTTATATACAAAACGAGAACGTTGATCGACAGGTAGAAACGGAAAGTCCTGCGTAGCGTAAATAGAGCAGTTTGGCGTGGATCTAAGGTAGTTTATTCCTTAGTGACGTGGAAACAGTGCAGTTTGTAGGTTGCGAGGTGAAATTCCTGCACTACTTAACCTGGAAACTCGATATTCAGATCGGGTCGCTGTTTAAAACTGAGGGTAAATAACAGACCTCGGCTGAAAATAGCTTAATAGGCTAGAAGTCTGTTATATGTTAAATCCAGGGAGAGAACGCGAACCTCACAAAGTGTGACGGGGACCGGATCTTGTTTCCCTGTGTCTGTAAACTTAATTTGAAAAGCTAACGTGTGATGAAGGTTACGTCGCATTATAGGAGCTGGACAAACTGTACGGGGAATAAATCTGTGTTGATTTTTACCTAAAAATACCTGTGTGAGCGGTGGTCTGCTGGGCTCGAAAAAGTGCCTCAGAAGGGTGGAGCTCATTTGTGGTCTGCTGCTGCCATCTAGTGGTTAAAAGGGGGTAACACCCCTTTGACATTTTTATACGGGGAACAAACAACGACAATAGCCCAGTATATTGATACAAGTGAACACATCAGATGGAGAGATGCGAAGTCATAATGGTAGAATACCATGGGTTTAAGAAAGCCCCCCTTTCTCCACATTTCTGCTCTAATTGCTGGACGTTGCTCTGGAAAATGGATGCTGAGCGTTAAATTTAAAGCAAGGAGTGAAGGATCAACGAGTGATCTGAAGTTGGAGTGAATAACATTGAAAATTAATGGATCAATGTGTGATTTGAGGTGGTAGATATTGACATAAATAAGATACTATAATTTGTTGTTTTTAGCATTGAGGGATACAGTTGCGTCACATCGTGGTTTTTATGACTATTACATTAATTGTGAATTTCATGCTATTTGTCATTAACTGGGAATTGTACTTCATCATAGTTCAGAGGAATTTAATTACATACAGAAACATAGAGGGGAAGTAAAAAGGGATTTACTGAGAGTTTGTGAAGAAAGAGTAGAAAGTAGACAGAAGGTTTTGTAAGTTTGTCAGTCAGAGAGAAGCTGTTAAATGTTAAAACACAGAGGTGATACTGAGTCTTCTCGAGTAATGGATTATGATCTATGCCATGCTTACATGGACTCGTATGTTTTATTTCATATCTAACAGAAGTGACAGAAGAAAGAGATGGGAAAGTGAGAAAAGAAAGAGGGATGGAGAAGAGAGAGAGACAGAGAGAGAGACAGAGAGACACAGAGAGAGACAAGAAAATATGATCAAATGATAGGATTTTTTATTGAAGCCAGACTACAAGTCGTATGGTTTAATTTTTATTGAACTCAGTCTAGTCAGTTACACAATCTTGTGTAAGACAAATCAGTGTTCTTTTGTCACATTTTGAATTACGTAAGATTTCATTTTGCTAAATCAATTTATCTATAAATGTTGTAGATGGAGTTTGGTGTTTGCTAACATTTCTAGGAACGAAATAGGCCTACGCTTGGGTCAAATTACATTGCTGTGATCTGATTAGTGTGCTCTGCAACTTTACAATTGTTGCTAGATAGCAGTGGGATTTTTTGAATGCGGAGGGGTTCTTTCATAGTGTGTGGAATATGCGATGCTGGAAACATGTGGGTGTTGAGAAACTTAGTTTGGGTAAATATGTCACAATGGATGAAACGATTATTAGAGGGAGTTTATGTAATATCATTAGTAGACATTAATTGTGTTGTTTGGATGGCATTTAACTACTAAGACAAATAGTATGATTAGAAAGACACGGGGTGAAAAGGGTTGGATTTATTTAACCTCAGTGTGCTAGAATTTTTATAGGTTATGCGTCCCGAGACCTGGACTCTCTCTCTCTGCATGTCAGACGGCTAAGACCCCGATCCGCCGGAGCAAACAAAGGCCTAACCCAACAGGAGACTCCTCCTTCTCAGTGAACCAGAGCTGAACCAACAACAACAATAAGAACTGCATCCAGAACTATCTCCACCTGTGGCATCCAGAACCAAACAGCTTGCTGACAGGCAGAGATCTATCAGTCCCTCAAACAGAGCAAAGTGTGGGACATGAGAGCAGAATCCGCCCTCCATAAAGCAGCAGAGAGACTGTGAAGGAGGAGATGAAGTGCAAAGCAGTGCAAGAACAGTGGCATGATGGGGGCTGCAGATGTAGCTGGGCAGATGGCTGCCTCAAAGAGTGACAGCTGATGGACAAAGGGGGAGGAGTCAGAATCAGGGGACTTGGCCGAGAATGTGAGGTGGCCAGGGATCAAGGCTTGAGATAAACCAGAGGAGAGGAGAAGGGGATCAACGGGAATGAGTGAGTTTACACATAAACACACTTATAAGCGCACATTTAAAGAACTTGAATTGACTTGATAAATAAGTGAAGATAAAAAGTTGTATTTACCATGAATTAATCAATTGGTAAATTGTAAATAGCAGTAAAAAGGTAACTATTAAAGTAAAATGAGAATCATCCTAAAACACACTGAGGGAGAAGGGAGATACATGACAGAATATAACCATATTCTTCAATCTTTTCATCATGTTAACAAATCATTCTTCAAGAGATTTTTATTCACGTGTGAATAAAGTAGTGATCTCATTTGTTACAATATTGATCACCATTAAAGGGATAGTTTTAGGAACCACTCTATAGGCCAGATATAGTGTTCCAATCTAAAGTATTGATTTCACCATTGTGCCATAGTTATTACCAGAGGAGGGCTTTAAGATGGAAATATGAAATGACTTCTGTTTTTAAATCCTTGATAAAGGAGGGAGTAATTGTTGCATGGTCAGACACCCGATGTTCCACACACTGCTAAAGAGTTAAACATTGTTTTTTAGATGGACCAGAATTGAAGATGAGCTATGAAATGCATAGCAGAGCTACACAGATCCTAGTAATGGTTTGACACAAGATAATAGTGATGTACACAAGTTTCTGAAATAGATCTATTAGACATTTTAATACTAGTTAGATGTAAATGAATTGCAGGAGTAGTACTATAAGGAAGTGACATTTTTGGCTAACACTTTTCAGGGAATGTGGGGAACAGCTGTTCCGATGAAAAGTTAGAGATATCTGGAAAATTATGGTTGTGGTCGTGAATTGATTGATGATGGCGCTCCATATATAACAGATTTTTGTAGACAAAGGATACTGGCCTATGCCGAAATATCAAAGTCTCTGCAGAGCACGACACATGGCCAAAAACACTGAGACCAGCTGACCTCTGACCCTGACCGACAGTGTAACTTGGGAAGGCACTGTCAATGACTGACTCTGGGGTGAATCTGACCAGACCAAGACTGTACAACCTGACAGTGTGAATGTGAATGTGAGTGTATGTCTGCATGTGATCAGCGTAACTGCATGATTCTAAAACAATAACTAACCAAGCATGTTTTTGGACTAACATATTATTACCCGTTTCTAATCTACTTGATGATATTTTACTCCCACAGGAGGTGGCAGTTTGCAGAATGTGAAACTCAAACTAAAACATGAAGATTCTGTTTCTTTTAGGACTGAAGGATGGAGAGAAACACTTCTTCTCACTGAAGTGTTTACTGTGGAAATGATGGATGTACATTTGGGAAAATGTTTGGCATTTTCTTATAATCCATGGTTACACATGAGTTCATGTGTAAAAAGGGGGAGTGTAAAATTCACAATGTACATTTTTCATTTAGGGACTGAAAGGAACCTGCTGCCCCAACTCAATTGTTCAATCTGACCATTGATTGACAGTTTTAGAATGGACCTGCTCCATATCTGGGGATAAGATACTGTTTGATGAATGTTGACATGTTTCTAATATTGATTGAGTTATAACAGGTAACACAGATGCAGAATCAGTAGCCAAGGGGCTACTGTAAGTTGACCGGTGAGTAATGTTTCAACAGGTATTAAAGTAACTGAGGTTTGAAATGTAGAAAGAACATATTACAGTTAAAGCTAAAACATAGTAATGTAATGAGACATCATTTAATTTAGACAGCATCATGTAACTAGCCTGGTAAAGAAGTAAAAGCCATAGACTCTATTGTTTAGGTCATTATGGGGATATACATTTCATCTAAATTCATAATAGAAAGACATTTGATGACAGTTTGTTGGAATTCTGTATTCATTTTTCAGCTTGATAATATCTCAGCACTGACCGGTAGAAGCAGTATCACCAGGAGATCATTCACTTTGTCAGTATCATGGTTTTGGTTGTTTTTGAATCCATAACATTAGTGTGTTTCTTTACCAGAAACATTAGCAGTTCATATTATATTTAGATTTTAAATAGGATCTCAGGGATTTCATTTAAAAATAAACACCGATGCTTGTCAGAAATTCAGAGCTATTGAAATATGTTATTTAGTTCACCTAGAGAGGTGGGGGTTTTACTTTTAGTATTTTGATCCAAGTATTGAGATTCTGAAGCTGCACTGGCAGATAGGAGGGCCCCGGAGCCCGGAGCGTAGGCTTGAGGGATTTGTATCAGATTTCTCCACACAGGTTGGTGATGCCAAAGGGGGACCCAGGAGGCGGACACAGCGGAGTTCGTCTGGCTGAAGGTCATCAGGACAAAGTGGCTCAACCCCAGGCTCTCCGGCCCCGACCGAGTGACCCAGCGGATCTCTCATGCCGTCCGCGTGGGAGGAAAGGGGGACAGCGCGTACCACGGGAGCCAGTGTGCGGCGGGGAAACATCCTGCTAGGACCGGGGACGACATCAGGACGGACGTGGCCCTCGCAGAGGAGGTCGACTCGGAAGCAGCCATCAGTGGACTGGACGACAACGACCTCGAGGACATCCTTACAGCAGACGACTAGGAAGCGGCTGTCAGCGGGCTGGGGGACTTGGCGAGGCAGCAGAGGAGTCTACTTCTCTCTGATCAGTTCCACCAATGAAGGGAAAGCCGCATCTCCCCCTCCCTATCAGAGCTGGAAGTTCCAGAGCTAGCTGAAGCTACCATGCTAAGCTAACATGCTCCCCATCTGCACACTGCCGTCGCATTTTACGTTTCTAAGGTAAGCGGACATGAAACTATTCAGCAAAACTATAAATAATAATAAAGTTATTGAGTTTTTAGCATAATACTTCAGAATCTTAAAATCCCTTAACGTTTGTATGCAATTGTGCTAAATTCAACACTGGAATCAAGCAAATATTCATATGTTTGCATGACATTAGTTATTTATATTTTGATATCACTTAATTATACGTTTAATACATTTAAGTCAAGCTAAGGTACATGTGATGGTTGCTAGTTAGTGCTCTTACCTGTGATGGTAGCTAGTTAGTGCTCTTACCTGTGAGGCCTCCTCCAAACAGCATAATAACCAGACTGTATCATTAAAACTAAGTACCAGTTCTAGATCCTTGACTTTAGACAAACAATTCAAAAGACAAAATGTATTTAAAGACCAATCTTTATTTGAATGTGCCTCTTAACCTGAGATATTAGTTATACAGTAATAGTATTGACAATCTAAAAAAACTGAGCAACTCAGTCAACTTTATATTTCTTATTGTCTAAAGCATTTATTATTTTCATTTTCCCCATCTCATATTCAGTGTGGACGGATTGAGACAGCCTGGTGTCCAGAGAGCTGGAGAGACTTCAGGGAGAAACCTCTGTGTGATGGACGGATTGAGACAGCGTGGTGTCCAGAGAGCTGGAGAGACTTCAGGGAGAAACCTCCGTGTGATGGACGGATTGAGACAGCGTGGTGTCCAGAGAGCTGGAGAGACTTCAGGGAGAAACCTCCGTGTGATGGACGGATTGAGACAGCGTGGTGTCCAGAGAGCTGGAGAGACTTCAGGGAGAAACCTCCGTGTGATGGACGGATTGAGACAGCGTGGTGTCCAGAGAGCTGGAGAGACTTCAGGGAGAAACCTCCGTGTGATGGACGGATTGAGACAGCGTGGTGTCCAGAGAGCTGCAGAGACTTCAGGGAGAAACCTCCGTGTGATGGACGGATTGAGACAGCGTGGTGTCCAGAGAGCTGCATAGACTTCAGGGAGAAACCTCCGTGTGATGGACGGATTGAGACAGCGTGGTGTCCAGAGAGCTGCATAGACTTCAGGGAGAAACCTCCGTGTGATGGACGGATTGAGACAGCGTGGTGTCCAGAGAGCTGCAGAGACTTCAGGGAGAAACCTCCGTGTGATGGACGGATTGAGACAGCGTGGTGTCCAGAGAGCTGCAGAGACTTCAGGGAGAAACCTCCGTGTGATGGACGGATTGAGACAGCGTGGTGTCTAGAGAGCTGCAGAGACTTCAGGGAGAAACCTCCGTGTGATGGACGGATTGAGACAGCGTGGTGTCCAGAGAGCTGCAGAGACTTCAGGGAGAAACCTCCGTGTGATGGACGGATTGAGACAGCGTGGTGTCCAGAGAGCTGCAGAGACTTCAGGGAGAAACCTCCGTGTGATGGACGGATTGAGACAGCGTGGTGTCCAGAGAGCTGCAGAGACTTCAGGGAGAAACCTCCGTGTGATGGACGGATTGAGACAGCGTGGTGTCCAGAGAGCTGCAGAGACTTCAGGGAGAAACCTCCGTGTGATGGACGGATTGAGACAGCGTGGTTTCCAGAGAGCTGCAGAGACTTCAGGGAGAAATCTCCGTGTGATAGACGGATTGAGACAGCGTGGTGTCTAGAGAGCTGCAGAGACTTCAGGGAGAAACCTCCGTGTGATGGACGGATTGAGACAGCGTGGTGTCCAGAGAGCTGCAGAGACTTCAGGGAGAAACCTCCGTGTGATGGACGGATTGAGACAGCGTGGTTTCCAGAGAGCTGCAGAGACTTCAGGGAGAAACCTCCGTGTGATGGACGGATTGAGACAGCGTGGTGTCCAGAGAGCTGCAGAGACTTCAGGGAGAAACCTCCGTGTGATGGACGGATTGAGACAGCGTGGTTTCCAGAGAGCTGCAGAGACTTCAGGGAGAAACCTCCGTGTGATGGACGGATTGAGACAGCGTGGTTTCCAGAGAGCTGCAGAGACTTCAGGGAGAAACCTCCGTGTGATGGACGTCCTGTCTGTTGGTTTTGAGAGGGTCTTTCCTCAGCGAGGAGGACCAGGCCTGATGGAGGAGGACCAGGCCTGATGGAGGAGCCCATGCTGGGCATAGCTGATACCAACTGCACAGGCCTAGTCTGTCACGTTATTTGACTAAATGTGTTTACTTATACATTTAATAGGTTTACACCTTCTGTCCATATGTGCTTTTTATTTAAAACATGTTTGATTAACTTTTGGTTCACATTTCAATAAATTGTATTTGTATTTGCTCCTTTCGTCCATTATCCATCCATCCATCCATCTTCTTCCGCTTATCCGTGGTCGGGTCGCGGGGGTAGCAGTTCCAGCAGAGAGCCCCAAACTTCCTTTTCCCTGGCGACATCAACCAGCTCTGACTGGGGGATCCCAAGGCGCTCCCAGGCCAGCGAAGAGATATAATCCCTCCACCTGGTCCTAGGTCTACCCCTTGGTCTCTTCCCAGCTGGACGTGCCTGGAACACCTCCCTAGGGAGGCGCCCAGGTGGCATCCTAACTAGGTGCCCGAACCACCTCAACTGGCTCCTTTCGACGCGAAGGAGGAGCGGCTCAACTCCGAGTCCCTCCCTGATGACCGAACTTCTCACCTTATCCCTAAGGGAGACACCAGCCACCCTGCGGAGAAAACCCATCTCGGCCGCTTGTATCCGCGATCTCGTTCTTTCGGTCATGACCCATCCTTCATGACCATAGGTGAGGGTAGGAACGAAAATGGCCCGGTAGACAGAGAGCTTTGCCTTCTGGCTCAGCTCCCTTTTCGTCACAACGGTGCGGTAAAGCGACTGCAGTACCGCTCCCGCTGCTCCGATTCTCCGGCCCATCTCACGCTCCATTGTTCCCTCACTCGAGAACAAGACCCCGAGATACTTGAACTCCTTCACTTGGGGTAAGGACTCATTCCCTACTTGGAGTGGACAGTCCATTATTCTTACTGAAAATGTTAGATTACACATTCACATCTGACTGAAGATTGGCCCCATTTATTTGTGACGTTTCAAACTCTGCGGTACAAGGCACAAGTGATGTGGAGCTCAAAGCGAGGCAAATAGAAATAATCTGCTGATGGAGTGTAGATGTGGAAATAGCTGCATTCGATCAGCTGACTGTGTTTTCACAATAAAAGTAGTTTCTTAGTGAATGTCCTGTACTGGTCTTAAAATCTCATAACATCAGCTTTTAATGTTCCTCTTGGATGTTCTTCTTGACCCTCAGAGAAGGAGAACATGTCGTGTCTTTCAGGCATGTCCTTTCCTAACAAAAATGACAGGAAACATAAAACAAATTATTGCAGAACAAGTGTGTTATTTATGAAAGCGGTGTGTTTGTGTGTTTAGGGGCTGTAGATATCATTATTTTGTAATTGTAATGTTTTTTTTTATTTCAACAGTGAGCTACAAAGACAATCAGATTATGAATGAACAGTATGAAGTTCATCAACATTGAAATATATGTTATTATCAAAATAATATGGAACTGTTATCAAAACGTAGTGCAACTGTAGAAGCTTGCTCTGTTGTCTCACTGAAAGAATCACTTTTACCACGTTTTTACAGACAATATTGAGAGATAAATAGTAGCAGTTCTCACTATGTGTTACATATCTTTGCCTATAATACATTACATTAGAAAGCTGACAAAGTCATATTGCTAAATATCTAAATGTAACTTTTTGCATAGAAAACCCCTCAACTTCACTGATGTGTAGGTGATCTAGTATTTAGTATTGTTTAATGGAATGTATATCAGTGTATTAAAGTCAATACTTCATTCATTTAAACAAATATCTTTCTTGATTCTTTGTACAGTATGAAAAAAAGAGTCTTTGTACCTGTGCTGAAGTTCACTGCTGTGAGGAGTCCAGTTCTGTCTCTCACTCTCTGGTCCAGCCTGTCTGCATCACCTGGACACCTTAAACAAACAGATATATCTGTAAAGTACCATGTGTACAAACAATATAACTGATTCTCTTCTGTTGAACATGTTGGATTGTGTATTGTCCGAGTCAGGGTCCTTTTTATTTTACTGTAACTTTGGAAGTTGTGTTACCAATGCTTACTGTTTATTTGATACCCATTTGGTAATGCAATTAATAAAAACAACAAGGTTTGGGTTCGTTCTTCAGACGACTGTGACGTTAACGTGTAAGCTCAATAATGAACTCCAGCTCAACCAACCATATTGTAATATCCAAGTAATCATCTTGAAATATGACATTAATAATTGTAATATACACACATCTTATTGTGAGGTTGATTTCACATACACTACTTCGACGTTAGCTTGTCTACATACTTGAGCATAGCCAATTTAAATTAACCTTAGCGATGCATACAGTTCCTACATAATAAAATATCTCTCTAAGTTACAAGGATGACCTTATTTTATAACCTCAAACAGAAGCCGTTTGTTCTCCAGTATTATCCCACTTAACGCTTAACACTTCGTTTTAACCTTTATATATATAGTCTATGATTTTAACTTGGAGACTATGATTAGCATCGTTAGCACCGATATAGCTACCACTCGCTTACACGCTAACCCAAGCCTTAACATTCATTACGTAGCTGATTAAAATCATTAACACATAAATAAGTACTCGATTTTCACTTACCGCAAAACCGCATGCATGCACCGTCTGTTTCAACCGCAGAACGAGTCACAATAGTCCGATATATAAGCATGAACAACAAACAACCACGGCCGGCTTCAAGTTGTGTTCCCTGGATGAACTGAGCAGGCAGAATCCCTGTAGCTTCACGGAGCAGGTAGCAGAGAGACGAGAAGCTAGCAGCAGCAGTCACTTCACAGAGCCGTCACTCAATTCATTTCATTTCATTTCAAACCTTTATTTAGACAGATAGGTCCCTTGAGATCATGGATCTCTTTTACAAGGGAGACCTGCATCAATTTAGTTCCACATGAAACATAACAACATAAAAACAATTTGGTGTTGTGATGTGACCACGCTCTAATTTATGCAAAAACGTTAAGACCTAATATAAATAAAAGGGTCGTGTTAGAAAACAATTCACTCACAGATTCATAATCATGAAGGTGGAATCTAACTATATCGATAATAATATTTATTGCATCCATGGGTAGAAACATGTTTTTTTCTGCTGTAAAGTTGGGCATGTTAACATGGGGGTCTATGGAGACTGCTCCTTTCTGCAGCCAGTCCCTAGCGGCCCATGTATGAACTGCAGTGTGTGGCACTTCCGTATTGGCGTCCCGGCTCTTCCCCAGAGTTCGCCGCTTGGTCAAAGCATGTAATTTATTAACAAAAAGAGTATTGACTAAATAGTCTCAAACTAACAAATCTAAATCAATATTTCGGCGATATGCTTTCTTATATAAACTATACTTTGCAGTCCAATTTGCAACACTAATCTCTGTTTACAACTTGTGGTGGAAAAACGGTTCCGCTCCCCGTCTCATCAGGTCTCAGAGCCCCGCGGCTGTCCTCAGTTACCTCACTTAAATACACACCGGAAGGTTCACGGAAACAGATCATATTTACGATTTGAATCAATCAATCAATGTTTATTTATAGCCCAATATCACAAATGTTACATTTGTCTCAGTGGACTTCACAGTTTGTACAGAATATCAGTATGACAATACGACACCCTCTGTCCTCAGACCCTCTGTCCTTAGACCCTCTGTCCTCAGACCCTCTGTCCTCAGACTCTCTGTCCTCAGACCCTCTGTCCTTAGACCCTCTGTCCTCAGACCCTCTGTCCTCAGACCCTCTGTCCTCAGACCCTCTGTCCTCAGACTCTCTGTCCTCAGACCCTCTGTCCTCAGACCCTCTGTCCTCAGACCCTCTGTCCTTAGACCCTCTGTCCTCAGACTCTCTGTCCTCAGACCCTCTGTCCTCAGACCCTCTGTCCTTAGACCCTCTGTCCTCAGACCCTCTGTCCTCAGACTCTCTGTCCTCAGACCCTCTGTCCTCAGACCCTCTGTCCTCAGACCCTCTGTCCTCAGACCCTCTGTCCTTAGACCCTCTGTCCTTAGACCCTCTGTCCTCAGACCCTCGGTCCTTAGACCCTCTGTCCTCAGACCCTCTGTCCTTAGACCCTCTGCCCTTAGACCCTCACATCGTACAAGGAAAAACTTCCGAAGAAAACCCACAGTTTAAAGGGAACATGGGAGAAACCTCAGGGAGAGCAACAGAGGAGGGATCCCTCTCCCAGGACGGACAGACGTGCAATAGATGCCGTTTGTGCCGATTTGAAGTTAACAATCCTTTAATCACAACATATTCACCATGGCAACATAAATCATTTTCCATCATTAATTCATTTATCAAATTATGAAGCTAAATAATAACGTTGACTTCTTTGTGGCTCTAACAGGCTGTGTTGTTTGTGTTGTTTACAGGCACATGTTCAGAGGAGCTGTGTTGTTTGTGTTGTTTACAGGCACATGTTCAGAGGAGCTGTGTTGTTTGTGTTGTTTACAGGCACATGTTCAGAGGAGCTGTGTTGTTTGTGTTGTTTACAGGCACATGTTCAGAGGAGCTGTGTTGTTTGTGTTGTTTACAGGCACATGTTCAGAGGAGCTGTGTTGTTTGTGTTGTTTACAGGCACATGTTCAGAGGAGCTGTGTTGTTTGTGTTGTTTACTTTTGTTTACAGGCACATGTTCAGAGGAGCTGTGTTGTTTGTGTTGTTTGTGTTGTTTACAGGCACATGTTCAGAGGAGCTGTGTTGTTTGTGTTGTTTACAGGCACATGTTCAGAGGAGCTGTGTTGTTTGTGTTGTTTACAGGCACATGTTCAGAGGAGCTGTGTTGTTTGTGTTGTTTACTGGCATATGTTCAGAGGAACTGTGTTGTTTGTGTTGTTTACAGGCACATGTTCAGAGGAACTGTGTTGTTTGTGTTGTTTACAGGCACATGTTCAGAGGAACTGTGTTGTTTACAGGCATATGTTCAGAGGAACTGTGTTGTTTGTGTTGTTTGTGTTGTTTACAGGCACATGTTCAGAGGAGCTGTGTTGTTTGTGTTGTTTGTGTTGTTTACAGGCACATGTTCAGAGGAACTGTGTTGTTTGTGTTGTTTACTGTTGTTTACAGGCACATGTTCAGAGGAGCTGTGTTGTTTACTGTTGTTTACAGGCACATGTTCAGAGGAGCTGTGTTGTTTGTGTTGTTTGTGTTGTTTACAGGCACATGTTCAGAGGAACTGTGCTGTTTGTGTTGTTTACTGTTGTTTACAGGCACATGTTCAGAGGAGCTGTGTTGTTTGTGTTGTTTACAGGCACATGTTCAGAGGAACTGTGTTGTTTGTGTTGTTTACAGGCACATGTTCAGAGGAACTGTGTTGTTTGTGTTGTTTACAGGCACATGTTCAGAGGAACTGTGTTGTTTGTGTTGTTTGTGTTGTTTACAGGCACATGTTCAGAGGAGCTGTGTTGTTTGTGTTGTTTACAGGCACATGTTCAGAGGAACTGTGTTGTTTGTGTTGTTTACTGTTGTTTACAGGCACATGTTCAGAGGAGCTGTGTTGTTTACTGTTGTTTACAGGCACATGTTCAGAGGAGCTGTGTTGTTTGTGTTGTTTGTGTTGTTTACAGGCACATGTTCAGAGGAACTGTGCTGTTTGTGTTGTTTACTGTTGTTTACAGGCACATGTTCAGAGGAGCTGTGTTGTTTGTGTTGTTTACAGGCACATGTTCAGAGGAACTGTGTTGTTTGTGTTGTTTACAGGCACATGTTCAGAGGAACTGTGTTGTTTGTGTTGTTTACAGGCACATGTTCAGAGGAACTGTGTTGTTTGTGTTGTTTGTGTTGTTTACAGGCACATGTTCAGAGGAGCTGTGTTGTTTGTGTTGTTTACAGGCACATGTTCAGAGGAACTGTGTTGTTTGTGTTGTTTACTGTTGTTTACAGGCACATGTTCAGAGGAGCTGTGTTGTTTACTGTTGTTTACAGGCACATGTTCAGAGGAGCTGTGTTGTTTTTGTTGTTTACAGGCACATGTTCAGAGGAACTGTGCTGTTTGTGTTGTTTACAGGCACATGTTCAGAGGAACTGTGTTGTTTGTGTTGTTTACAGGCACATGTTCAGAGGAACTGTGTTGTGTACTGTTGTTTACAGGCACATGTTCAGAGGAACTGTGTTGTGTACTGTTGTTTACAGGCACATGTTCAGAGGAGCTGTGTTGTTTGTGTTGTTTACTGACTGTGTGTGTGTGTGTGTGTGTGTGTGTGTGTGTGTGTGTGTGTGTGTGTGTGTGTGTGTGTGTGTGTGTGTGTGTGTGTGTGTGTGTGTGTGTAACATCTGAGAGCAAACTGATTTCCCCCAGGAGGATCTTCTACAGGCCAACACGCTGCAGAAACTAAATGACGCAGGAAAAGCAACAGAATGTTGATGTGAAATACCTCAGGAAAAGCAACAGAATGTTGATGTGAAATACCTCAGGAAAAGGAACAGAATGTTGATGTGAAATATGGGGAGTGGAGGAGGGGAAATGAGAAGCCTTCATGGAGCTCTGCCTGGAGACATGAAGCAGTGTGTGAGAGTCAGAGCAACCGAGTGTCTGCAGAAACAACATGCTTCAGAACCAAGCGACAAACTCTGGGGAACAGCCGGGAAGCCAATACGGAAGTGCCACACACTGCAGTTCATACATGGGCCGCTAGGGACTGGCTGCAGAAAGGAGCAGTTTCCATAGACCCCCATGTTAAAATGCCCAATTTTACAGCAGAAAAAAACATGTTTCTACCCATGGATGCAATAAATATTATTATCGATATAGTTAGATTCCACCTTCATGATTATGAATCTGTGAGTGAATTGTTTTCTAACACGACCCTTTTATTTATATTAGGTCTTAAAGTTTTTGCATAAATTAGGGCGTGGTCACTTTGATGGACACGTACATGCCTCACTGTCAGCTAACAGCAACTTGTCCACTCTGCTAGGCTACAACCATAGAGGCTACAACGTTAGTTAGTCATAGTACTGTACTTGACCCTTTAGCTTTAGCCGTGTTCGTGGTGATTGTGCCTTTTAGGGAATATTGTTACAAATACCAGACAATTCAAATGTCGTGCTGTGCGCTTGAATGTACTAACAGAACTTCCAAGAAGTCTAAAATGATAATATTATACATGTTAACCCCGTTCGCAGGTGTTTGTGTGCTTGGTAGCTTAGCTTGTTACTTATTAGCCAGCTAAGGACGTAACCCTTTATGCATACATATACATTTTAGTTTATGATTCAGCCTTGGGTAAGACTTGTATAGTCTATGGCTATGACGCCCATAATGCTAAACGGGAGCAAATGTTAATAGGGGACCCAATTATCCCAGTGGTGGCCGCCGGAGCTAACGGAGCCGCAGGGGGCTAGCTCCAGCCGGCGTCCCGGAGCTAGCCCCCTGCGGCTCCGTTAGGTCCGGGCGGTGGAGTCAGTCTTTTCTCAACGTGTGAATGACAAGCATTAAGAATAACAAAATATAGCTAATTCTCTTGCAGATCTCATTTGATTATGAATGTAACGTTTATATAGGGAAACTACACTGTTAGCAGTAACTTGGTATGCATGTATTTCATGTTAGCTTAGCTTCTTAGCCTGAGCTAGCTCTGTTTACTTCCAGTTCGGAGGCAGCAGGTCCCGCCTCGGCTCCGCCTCTTTGCCCTTATTTGGAGCAGGCGGGATTAGACTCTGACGTCACAGTCGAGCCGTTCGTGGCCGACTCCGCCTACTAAGGGCTTCACGGCAACTCTGCAGAATTCTATGGGTGACGTCGCGGACACTACGTCCATTTATATATGCAGTCTATGGTCAGAACACATGCTCTTATTGTGAAAGTCCTGCAGCACCAACAGGGAGCGACTGGACAACAACAACTAAAGTTAGTCTCAGCCTCATGTGACCCACATATCTGCTGAAGTGAGTTGTCTCACGGCGGTGCGTTCACTGACTGAAGCAGCTGCAGTTTATTCAAGTCTTTATGAAGAGGAGTCTCAACAAACCTCTGACATCAAGACGAGACATTTCTGAAGAAACTGTGAATCATCCAGAGACCCTTCCCAGATTGAGAGGAGTGTGTGTGTGTGTGTGTGTGTGTGTGTGTGTGTGTGTGAGAGTGTGTGTCTCTGAGCGCGTGTGTGTGTGTGTGTGAGAGTGTGTGTCTCTGAGCGTGTGTGTGTGTGTGTGTGTGAGAGTGTGTGTCTCTGAGCGCGTGTGTGTGTGTGGATCAGGATCTCTCCCTGAAACACGTCTAGAGGTCTCAGAGACACACAGATCACTGAGAGGACGTTCAGAGGAACAAAGACACTGTCCTAAAATACACGAAGCAGAAACTGAGAGTAAAAATAAAGACATACGTCAGAGAAGATCAGAGACACGTAGAGACACTTTGAGACACTTTGAGACATTTAGAGATCTGAGTGAGAGTTACTGAAGAATCAAGAGCATCTGAAACTGGATCTGATTCATTCTCTACAGTCATCAGAGGAACAGCTGAGAGGATTAACAGAGATTGTGTGTGTGTGTGTATCTGCGTGTGTGTATGTGTGTGTGTGTATCTGTGTGTGTGTCTTTGTGTGTGTATCTGTGTGTGTGTCTTTGTGTGTGTGTATCTGTGTGTGTGTGTGTGTGTGTATCTGTGTGTGTGTGTATCTGTGTGTGTGTCTTTGTGTGTGTGTATCTGTGTGTGTATCTGTGTGTGTGTATCTGTGTGTGTGTGTGTGTGTGTGTGTGTGTGTGTGTGTGTATCTGTGTGTGTGTATCTGTGTGTGTGTGTGTGTGTGTGTGTGTGTGTGTGTGTATCTGTGTGTGTGTGTGCGTGAGTGAGATTCCTCTCTCCTGCAGTAACTGTCTGTTTGAGGATTTATGATGCATTCAGGTGTCGTTCATTTTTAAATTGTCCGTGTTTATTTCAGAATCAAAATGTTAACCTAGTTATTTTAATTTTATTTTAATTTGATATTGTTTTTGTTCAATCTTTTTTTCCCGGGGACTCCGGGTGGCAGCACTCGCCGTGAAGTGGTTTGCAGCCTGCCAGTAAACCCAAAGCAGAAGAAGAAGAAGTGACGTCAGCGGCTTCATTTGCCTAATCCTCCCCCAGGGACTCCGGTGTGAACGCGATCTGTACTTAGTTCATCAGAACTCTGTAGTTCGTCAGAACTCTGTAGTTCATCAGAACTCTTTAGTTTGTGAGAACTCTGTAGTTCATCAGAACTCTTTAGTTCGTCAGAACTCTTTAGTTCATCAGAACTCTGTAGTTCGTCAGAACTCTTTAGTTTGTCAGAACTCTTTAGTTCATCAGAACTCTGTAGTTCGTCAGAACTCTGTAGTTCGTCAGAACTCTTTAGTTCGTCAGAACTCTTTAGTTCATCAGAACTCTGTAGTTCATCATTACTCTTTAGTTCGTCAGAACTCTTTAGTTCGTCAGAACTCGGTAGTTCGTGAGAACTCTTTAGTTCGTCAGAACTCTTTAGTTCATCAGAACTCTGTAGTTCGTCATTACTCTTTAGTTCGTCAGAACTCTTTAGTTCGTCAGAACTCGGTAGTTCGTGAGAACTCTTTAGTTTGTCAGAACTCTTTAGTTCGTCAGAACTCGGTAGTTCGTCAGAACACTTTAGTTCATCAGAACTTTTTAGTTCATCAGAACTCTTTAGTTCGTCAGAACTTTTTAGTTCATCAGAACTCTTTAGTTCGTCAGAACTCTGTAGTTCGTCATTACTCGGTAGTTCGTCATTACTCGGTAGTTCGTGAGAACTCTTTAGTTCGTCAGAACTCTTTAGTTCGTCAGAACTCTGTAGTTCGTCATTACTCTTTAGTTCGTCAGAACTCTTTAGTTCGTCAGAACTCGGTAGTTCGTGAGAACTCGGTAGTTCGTCAGAACTCTTTAGTTCGTCAGAACACTTTAGTTCATCAGAACTTTTTAGTTCATCAGAACTCTTTAGTTCGTCAGAACTCTTTAGTTCATCAGAACTCTGTAGTTCGTCAGAACTCTTTAGTTCGTCAGAACTCTGTAGTTCATCAGAACTCTTTAGTTCGTCAGAACTCTGTAGTTCGTCAGAACTCTTTAGTTCGTCAGAACTCTGTAGTTCGTCAGAACTCTTTAGTTCGTCAGAACTCTTTAGTTTGTCAGAACTCTTTAGTTCATCAGAACTCTGTAGTTCGTCAGAACTCTGTAGTTCATCAGAACTCTGTAGTTCGTCAGAACTCTTTAGTTTGTCAGAACTCTGTAGTTCGTCAGAACTCTTTAGTTCGTCAGAACTCTGTAGTTCGTCAGAACTCTTTAGTTCGTCAGAACTCTGTAGTTCGTCAGAACTCTTTAGTTCGTCAGAACTCTTTAGTTTGTCAGAACTCTTTAGTTCGTCAGAACTCTGTAGTTCGTCAGAACTCTTTAGTTTGTCAGAACTCTTTAGTTCGTCAGAACTCTGTAGTTTGTCAGAACTCTGTAGTTCGTCAGAACTCTTTAGTTTGTCAGAACTCTGTAGTTCGTCAGAACTCTTTAGTTCGTCAGAACTCTGTAGTTCGTCAGAACTCTTTAGTTCGTCAGAACTCTTTAGTTCATCAGAACTCTTTAGTTCGTCAGAACTCTTTAGTTCATCAGAACTCTGTAGTTCGTCAGAACTCTTTAGTTCGTCAGAACTCTGTAGTTCGTCAGAACTCTTTAGTTCGTCAGAACTCTGTAGTTCGTCAGAACTCTTTAGTTCGTCAGAACTCTGTAGTTCGTCAGAACTCTTTAGTTCGTCAGAACTCTGTAGTTCGTCAGAACTCTTTAGTTCGTCAGAACTCTGTAGTTCATCAGAACTCTTTAGTTTGTCAGAACTCTGTAGTTCATCAGAACTCTTTAGTTTGTCAGAACTCTGTAGTTCGTCAGAACTCTTTAGTTTGTCAGAACTCTGTAGTTCATCAGAACTCTTTAGTTCGTCAGAACTCTTTAGTTCATCAGAACTCTTTAGTTCGTCAGAACTCTTTAGTTCATCAGAACTCTTTAGTTCGTCAGAACTCTTTAGTTCGTCAGAACTCTGTAGTTCGTCAGAACTCTTTAGTTCGTCAGAACTCTGTAGTTCGTCAGAACTCTTTAGTTCGTCAGAACTCTGTAGTTCGTCAGAACTCTTTAGTTCGTCAGAACTCTTTAGTTCGTCAGAACTCTGTAGTTCGTCAGAACTCTGTAGTTCGTCAGAACTCTTTAGTTCGTCAGAACTCTGTAGTTCGTCAGAACTCTTTAGTTCGTCAGAACTCTTTAGTTTGTCAGAACTCTTTAGTTCATCAGAACTCTGTAGTTCGTCAGAACTCTGTAGTTCATCAGAACTCTGTAGTTCATCAGGACTCTTTAGTTTGTCAGAACTCTGTAGTTCGTCAGAACTCTTTAGTTCGTCAGAACACTGTAGTTCGTCAGAACTCTTTAGTTCGTCAGAACTCTGTAGTTCGTCAGAACTCTGTAGTTCGTCAGAACTCTTTAGTTTGTCAGAACTCTGTAGTTCGTCAGAACTCTTTAGTTCGTCAGAACTCTTTAGTTCGTCAGAACTCTTTAGTTTGTCAGAACTCTTTAGTTCGTCAGAACTCTGTAGTTCGTCAGAACTCTTTAGTTCATCAGAACTCTGTAGTTCATCAGAACTCTTTAGTTTGTCAGAACTCTGTAGTTCATCAGAACTCTTTAGTTCGTCAGAACTCTTTAGTTTGTCAGAACTCTTTAGTTCGTCAGAACTCTGTAGTTCGTCAGAACTCTTTAGTTCATCAGAACTCTGTAGTTCATCAGAACTCTTTAGTTTGTCAGAACTCTGTAGTTCATCAGAACTCTTTAGTTCGTCAGAACTCTGTAGTTCGTCATTACTCTTTAGTTCGTCAGAACTCTTTAGTTCGTCAGAACTCGGTAGTTCGTGAGAACTCGGTAGTTCGTCAGAACTCTTTAGTTCGTCAGAACACTTTAGTTCATCAGAACTTTTTAGTTCATCAGAACTCTTTAGTTCATCAGAACTCTGTAGTTCGTCAGAACTCTTTAGTTCGTCAGAACTCTGTAGTTCATCAGAACTCTTTAGTTCGTCAGAACTCTGTAGTTCGTCAGAACTCTTTAGTTCGTCAGAACTCTGTAGTTCGTCAGAACTCTTTAGTTCGTCAGAACTCTTTAGTTTGTCAGAACTCTTTAGTTCATCAGAACTCTGTAGTTCGTCAGAACTCTGTAGTTCATCAGAACTCTGTAGTTCATCAGAACTCTTTAGTTTGTCAGAACTCTGTAGTTCGTCAGAACTCTTTAGTTCGTCAGAACTCTGTAGTTCGTCAGAACTCTTTAGTTCGTCAGAACTCTGTAGTTCGTCAGAACTCTTTAGTTTGTCAGAACTCTTTAGTTCATCAGAACTCTTTAGTTCGTCAGAACTCTTTAGTTCATCAGAACTCTGTAGTTCGTCAGAACTCTTTAGTTCGTCAGAACTCTGTAGTTCGTCAGAACTCTTTAGTTCGTCAGAACTCTGTAGTTCGTCAGAACTCTTTAGTTCGTCAGAACTCTTTAGTTCGTCAGAACTCTGTAGTTCGTCAGAACTCTTTAGTTCGTCAGAACTCTGTAGTTCGTCAGAACTCTTTAGTTCGTCAGAACTCTGTAGTTCATCAGAACTCTTTAGTTTGTCAGAACTCTGTAGTTCATCAGAACTCTTTAGTTTGTCAGAACTCTGTAGTTCGTCAGAACTCTTTAGTTTGTCAGAACTCTTTAGTTCATCAGAACTCTTTAGTTCGTCAGAACTCTTTAGTTCATCAGAACTCTGTAGTTCGTCAGAACTCTTTAGTTCGTCAGAACTCTGTAGTTCGTCAGAACTCTTTAGTTCGTCAGAACTCTTTAGTTCGTCAGAACTCTGTAGTTCGTCAGAACTCTTTAGTTCGTCAGAACTCTGTAGTTCGTCAGAACTCTGTAGTTCGTCAGAACTCTTTAGTTCGTCAGAACTCTGTAGTTCGTCAGAACTCTTTAGTTCGTCAGAACTCTGTAGTTCGTCAGAACTCTTTAGTTTGTCAGAACTCTGTAGTTCATCAGAACTCTTTAGTTTGTCAGAACTCTGTAGTTCATCAGAACTCTTTAGTTTGTCAGAACTCTGTAGTTCATCAGAACTCTTTAGTTTGTCAGAACTCTGTAGTTCGTCAGAACTCTTTAGTTTGTCAGAACTCTTTAGTTCATCAGAACTCTTTAGTTCATCAGAACTCTGTAGTGTTCGTCAGAACTCTTTAGTTCGTCAGAACTCTGTAGTTCGTCAGAACTCTTTAGTTCGTCAGAACTCTGTAGTTCGTCAGAACTCTTTAGTTCGTCAGAACTCTTTAGTTCGTCAGAACTCTGTAGTTCAGTCAGAACTCTGTAGTTAGTCAGAACTCTGTAGTTCAGTCAGAACTCTGTAGTTCGTCAGAACTCTTTAGTTCGTCAGAACTCTGTAGTTCGTCAGAACTCTTTAGTTCGTCAGAACTCTGTAGTTCGTCAGAACTCTGTAGTTCGTCAGAACTCTGTAGTTCGTCAGAACTCTGTAGTTCGTCAGAACTCTGTAGTTCAGTCAGAACTCTGTAGTTCGTCAGAAACTCTGTAGTTCGTCAGAACTCTTTAGTTCGTCAGAACTCTGTAGTTCGTCAGAACTCTTTAGTTCGTCAGAACTCTTTAGTTCATCAGAACTCTGTAGTTCATCAGAACTCTTTAGTTCGTCAGAACTCTTTAGTTCATCAGAACTCTGTAGTTCGTCAGAACTCTTTAGTTCGTCAGAACTCTGTAGTTCGTCAGAACTCTTTAGTTCGTCAGAACTCTGTAGTTCGTCAGAACTCTTTAGTTCGTCAGAACTCTGTAGTTCGTCAGAACTCTTTAGTTCGTCAGAACTCTGTAGTTCATCAGAACTCTGTAGTTCGTCAGAACTCTTTAGTTCGTCAGAACTCTGTAGTTCGTCAGAACTCTTTAGTTCGTCAGAACTCTTTAGTTCGTCAGAACTCTGTAGTTCGTCAGAACTCTTTAGTTCGTCAGAACTCTGTAGTTCGTCAGAACTCTTTAGTTCGTCAGAACTCTGTAGTTCGTCAGAACTCTTTAGTTCGTCAGAACTCTGTAGTTCATCAGAACTCTTTAGTTTGTCAGAACTCTGTAGTTCGTCAGAACTCTTTAGTTTGTCAGAACTCTGTAGTTCATCAGAACTCTTTAGTTTGTCAGAACTCTGTAGTTCGTCAGAACTCTTTAGTTTGTCAGAACTCTTTAGTTCATCAGAACTCTTTAGTTCATCAGAACTCTGTAGTTCGTCAGAACTCTTTAGTTCGTCAGAACTCTGTAGTTCGTCAGAACTCTTTAGTTCGTCAGAACTCTGTAGTTCGTCAGAACTCTTTAGTTCGTCAGAACTCTGTAGTTCGTCAGAACTCTGTAGTTCGTCAGAACTCTTTAGTTTCGTCAGAACTCTTTAGTTCGTCAGAACTCTGTAGTTCGTCAGAACTCTTTAGTTCGTCAGAACTCTTTAGTTCGTCAGAAACTCTGTAGTTCGTCAGAACTCTTTAGTTCGTCCAGAACTCTGTAGTTCATCAGAACTCTGTAGTTCAGTCAGAACTCTGTAGTTCATCAGAACTCTTTAGTTTGTCAGAACTCTGTAGTTCGTCAGAACTCTTTAGTTCGTCAGAACTCTGTAGTTCAGTCAGAACTCTTTAGTTCGTCAGAACTCTGTAGTTCGATCAGAACTCTTTAGTTCGTCAGAACTCTTTAGTTCGTCAGAACTCTGTAGTTCGTCAGAACTCTTTAGTTCGTCAGAACTCTTTAGTTTGTCAGAACTCTTTAGTTCGTCGAACTCTGTAGTTCGTCAGAACTCTTTAGTTCATCAGAACTCTGTAGTTCATCAGAACTCTTTTACTGTTTGTCAGAACTCTGTAGTTCATCAGAACTCTTTAGTTCGTCAGAACTCTGTAGTTCGTCAGAACTCTTTAGTTTGTCAGAACTCTGTAGTTCATCAGAACTCTTTAGTTTGTCAGAACTCTGTAGTTCATCAGAACTCTTTAGGTTTGTCAGAACTCTGTAGTTCATCAGAACTCTTTAGTTCGTCAGAACTCTGTAGTTCGTCAGAACTCTTTAGTTTGTCAGAACTCTTTAGTTTCGTCAGAACTCTGTAGTTCGTCAGAACTCTGTAGTTCAGTCAGAACTCTTTAGTTTCATCAGAACTCTGTAGTTCATCAGAACTCTTTAGTTTGTCAGAACTCTGTAGTTCATCAGAACTCTGTAGTTCATCAGAACTCTGTAGTTCGTCAGAACTCTGTAGTTCGTCAGAACTCTTTAGTTTGTCAGAACTCTGTAGTTCATCAGAACTCTTTAGTTCGTCAGAACTCTGTAGTTCAGTCAGAACTCTTTAGTTCGTCAGAACTCTGTAGTTCATCAGAACTCTTTAGTTTGTCAGAACTCTGTAGTTCGTCAGAACTCTTTAGTTCGTCAGAACTCTGTAGTTCGTCAGAACTCTTTAGTTCGTCAGAACTCTGTAGTTCGTCAGAACTCTTTAGTTCGTCAGAACTCTTTAGTTTCGTCAGAACTCTGTAGTTCGTCAGAACTCTTTAGTTTCGTCAGAATCTGTAGTTCATCAGAACTCTTTAGTTCGTCAGAACTCTGTAGTTCGTCAGAACTCTTTAGTTCGTCAGAACTCTGTAGTTCGTCAGAACTCTTTAGTTCGTCAGAACTCTGTAGTTCATCAGAACTCTTTAGTTCGTCAGAACTCTTTAGTTCATCAGAACTCTTTAGTTCGTCAGAACTCTGTAGTTCGTCAGAACTCTTTAGTTCGTCAGAACTCTGTAGTTCGTCAGAACTCTTTAGTTCGTCAGAACTCTGTAGTTCGTCAGAACTCTTTAGTTCGTCAGAACTCTGTAGTTCGTCAGAACTCTTTAGTTTGTCAGAACTCTGTAGTTCATCAGAACTCTTTAGTTTGTCAGAACTCTGTAGTTCATCAGAACTCTTTAGTTTGTCAGAACTCTGTAGTTCATCAGAACTCTTTAGTTTGTCAGAACTCTGTAGTTCGTCAGAACTCTTTAGTTTGTCAGAACTCTTTAGTTCATCAGAACTCTTTAGTTCATCAGAACTCTGTAGTTCGTCAGAACTCTTTAGTTCGTCAGAACTCTGTAGTTCGTCAGAACTCTTTAGTTCGTCAGAACTCTGTAGTTCGTCAGAACTCTTTAGTTCGTCAGAACTCTTTAGTTCGTCAGAACTCTGTAGTTCGTCAGAACTCTGTAGTTCGTCAGAACTCTTTAGTTCGTCAGAACTCTGTAGTTCGTCAGAACTCTTTAGTTCGTCAGAACTCTTTAGTTCGTCAGAACTCTTTAGTTTGTCAGAACTCTTTAGTTCATCAGAACTCTGTAGTTCGTCAGAACTCTGTAGTTCATCAGAACTCTGTAGTTCATCAGAACTCTGTAGTTCATCAGAACTCTTTAGTTTGTCAGAACTCTGTAGTTCGTCAGAACTCTTTAGTTCGTCAGAACTCTGTAGTTCGTCAGAACTCTTTAGTTCGTCAGAACTCTGTAGTTCGTCAGAACTCTTTAGTTCGTCAGAACTCTTTAGTTTGTCAGAACTCTGTAGTTCGTCAGAACTCTTTAGTTCGTCAGAACTCTTTAGTTTGTCAGAACTCTTTAGTTTCGTCAGAACTCTGTAGTTCGTCAGAACTCTTTAGTTATCAGAACTCTGTAGTTTCATCAGAACTCTTTAGTTTGTCAGAACTCTGTAGTTCATCAGAACTCTTTAGTTCGTCAGAACTCTGTAGTTCGTCAGAACTCTTTAGTTTGTCAGAACTCTGTAGTTCATCAGAACTCTTTAGTTTGTCAGAACTCTGTAGTTCATCAGAACTCTTTAGTTTGTCAGAACTCTTTAGTTCGTCAGAACTCTTTAGTTCGTCAGAACTCTGTAGTTCGTCAGAACTCTTTAGTTCGTCAGAACTCTTTAGTTCGTCAGAACTCTGTAGTTCGTCAGAACTCTGTAGTTCGTCAGAACTCTTTAGTTCGTCAGAACTCTGTAGTTCGTCAGAACTCTTTAGTTCGTCAGAACTCTTTAGTTTGTCAGAACTCTTTAGTTCATCAGAACTCTGTAGTTCGTCAGAACTCTGTAGTTCATCAGAACTCTGTAGTTCATCAGAACTCTGTAGTTCATCAGAACTCTTTAGTTTGTCAGAACTCTGTAGTTCGTCAGAACTCTTTAGTTCGTCAGAACTCTGTAGTTCGTCAGAACTCTTTAGTTCGTCAGAACTCTGTAGTTCGTCAGAACTCTTTAGTTCGTCAGAACTCTTTAGTTTGTCAGAACTCTGTAGTTCGTCAGAACTCTTTAGTTCGTCAGAACTCTTTAGTTTGTCAGAACTCTTTAGTTCGTCAGAACTCTGTAGTTCGTCAGAACTCTTTAGTTCATCAGAACTCTGTAGTTCATCAGAACTCTTTAGTTTGTCAGAACTCTGTAGTTCATCAGAACTCTTTAGTTCGTCAGAACTCTGTAGTTCGTCAGAACTCTTTAGTTTGTCAGAACTCTGTAGTTCATCAGAACTCTTTAGTTTGTCAGAACTCTGTAGTTCATCAGAACTCTTTAGTTTGTCAGAACTCTGTAGTTCATCAGAACTCTTTAGTTCGTCAGAACTCTGTAGTTCGTCAGAACTCTTTAGTTTGTCAGAACTCTTTAGTTCGTCAGAACTCTGTAGTTCGTCAGAACTCTTTAGTTCATCAGAACTCTGTAGTTCATCAGAACTCTTTAGTTTGTCAGAACTCTGTAGTTCATCAGAACTCTTTAGTTCGTCAGAACTCTGTAGTTCGTCAGAACTCTTTAGTTTGTCAGAACTCTGTAGTTCATCAGAACTCTTTAGTTTGTCAGAACTCTGTAGTTCATCAGAACTCTTTAGTTTGTCAGAACTCTGTAGTTCATCAGAACTCTTTAGTTCGTCAGAACTCTGTAGTTCGTCAGAACTCTTTAGTTTGTCAGAACTCTGTAGTTCATCAGAACTCTTTAGTTCGTCAGAACTCTGTAGTTCGTCAGAACTCTTTAGTTCATCAGAACTAAGTGTGTGAAAGCGCCTAATAAGATAAAGAACCATAGAGCCGCTCATTTGTCACATGTTCAAAACAACATGAAGTGTTCAGACGTCTTAAAACATCCAGGAAGCATTTGGTTTCTGCAGAACAACAGACACAAAGACAGGATTCCTGTTGATCTGCACACAGGAAGTGAGGCAGATCAACTCAGAGGCATTTCCTGTCTCTGGAGAAACCAGAAAGTACTTAATAAAAGGTATTTCTACTCTATTCAATAAATAAAACTGCTACAAATGTATATTCTCCAGGGGATGTTCGGACGCCATGTTTGGAGTTTAAAATATCTCCAACTTGAAAACACTTTATTTTGCCCGTCGTGTTGTGTTCAAACTCCTCAGGAATACAGAGGTCAACAGTATGTCTGAGTCTCTGAATAAAGGAAAGGAGCTTCAATGCTTCCTCTGTCGTCTCCTTTAGGAAACACTGGAGCATCCTTTAGGAAAGGAGATAAAGCCTTCCCACAATCCTTTGCAGCAACAAAGAGACACACCGTTCACTCTGAATAAGGCGCCACACACACACACACACACACACACACACACACACACACACACACACACACACACACACACACACACACACACACACACACACACACACACACACACACACACACACACACACACACACACACACACACACACACACACACACACACACACACACACACACACACACACACACACACACACACACACACACACACACACACACACACACACACACACACACACACACACACACACACACACACACACACACACACACACACACACACACACACACACACACACACACACACACACACTTCTCCTGACAGGAAACAGATATAAAAATATATGGAGAAACTTTTATAATTATTTAAAAATAAAAACACTTGTCAGCTTAAAGTCTGAGTTAAAATGGTTAAAATAACAAGAGGAATATTCTTTATTATTAAATACATTATATCAAATTGAAATACATTTGATATAATTTATTTTGATGAGATGAAAGTGTGTACGGTGAACGCTGAGATTAACGAGCTCAGGAGGATCCCTGAACGCACCGTTATTAACCTGAAGACACTTTCACTTCTTCTTCTGCACTTTATTAAATGTCCTGTTTCACTTCTTCTTCTTCACCTTTTGTATTTGCGCTCACCTCCTGCAGCGGTTTGTGATTCGATCAAATGATTCATTTATCTTTCCATGCATTTTAGGTGTACTCATTTATTTTTTATTGCACTCGTCTTTTTATCCATCAAATGTATTAATTTTTATATATTTATGTATTTATTCTTTGTCTATTTTCTGAGAACAAAGTCTGTTTGTCCCTGAAGGCATCGTGGAGTCTTTTAAACAGCGAAACAGGAAGCATCCTGGGAAATCCCCTCTGTCAGGGGGAGGTGGTAAGAGAGGAGAGGGAGGGGCTGACAGGAAGTGACGGGGGGGTAACAGGAAGTGAGGGGGGGGGGGGGGATACCTCTGCAGGGTCATCATCAGAAAACACAGAATTGGGTCAAAATGACAAAAAACAACTGAGTCTCACAAAACAACGTGTAATAGGGACGTTGGTCCACCGGGCGGAACGTAGTTTATTCACAAATAACCCTCTCAAAGCGTGACATGGATAAACATCTTCACTCAATTTAAACCACTTGATGTCGTGGGTAAGCTGGACAAACTGATGTTTTTTAGTTGATGAGCACTGATGAACTCCTATCACTGTAAAATCATTCGACAGTGAGAATAGGATAGGAACCCCTCTTTAATGGTCTCACATGCAGAGCACACAGTGACATGTGGTCTCTGCTGTTAACCCATCCTGTTCCCCTCTGTGGGACTAATAAAGGTATTCTGATCCTAGACCAGGAGTCTAGTACCAGGAGTCTAGAACCAGGAGTCTAGCACCAGGAGTCTAGCATCAGGAGTCTAGCACCAGGAGTCTAGCACCAGGAGTCTAGTACCAGGAGACTAGCACCAGGTGTCTAGCACCAGGAGACTAGCACCAGGTGTCTAGCACCAGGAGTCTAGCACCAGGAGTCTAGTACCAGGTGTCTAGAACCAGGAGTCTAGGACCGGGAGTCTAGTACCGGGAATCTAGTACCAGGAGTCTAGAACCAGGAGTCTAGCACCAGGAGTCTAGCACCAGGAGTCTAGCACCAGGAGTCTAGCACCAGGTGTCTAGCACCAGGTGTCTAGAACCAGGAGTCTAGCACCAGGAGTCTAGCACCAGGAGTCTAGAACCAGGAGTCTAGTACCAGGAATCTAGTACCAGGAGTCTAGCACCAGGAGTCTAGCACCAGGAGTCTAGCACCAGGAGTCTAGACCAGAGGTCTAGCACCAGGAGTCTAGCACCAGGAGTCTAGAACCAGGAGTCTAGCACTATGAGTCTAGCACCAGGAGTCTAGCACCAGGAGTCTAGCACCAGGAGTCTAGACCAGGAGTCTAGCACTAGGAGTGGAGTGCACCAGCTGGGCGTAAGAAAGTAGGTCTTAACTCTAACGTCGGGCTTAGCTACGTCCGACTTAGTGATTTGAATTTATACCGAGTGCACCAAGCCTGACTAGTCTCGGTCGTAGCTGCGCCTGGTCTTAAGATGCGCGTCCACGTGAATACACGCGAAACAGTAATTGTTGCCAAGCAACACACGTCTATATAATTTAACACTCGAACTCCTCCATTCAGAGCAAACTAAGACTTGGATAACGAAGTCATGGATAACGGAAACCAAAAGAAGAGAGAAATGACGCCCACACCCCGAAAAAGAAAGAGGGATTTTACAGAGCTACAGCGTGAACTGGTGGAGAAAGAGATCGTTCGTGTGGAGGTGGAGAGCGCACAACTGAGAGCGGAACACGACAACATTGAGCTGGAGAAGGAGAAATTAAGACTCAAAATTATAATTCTTAAGAATCAGCAAAGAATCACTGAAGAGGACAATTTGTCATTCACCATTCTCTAATCATATTTGTTGTACTTGTTTTTATCTCAATGTCATGTTAATAGTTCTCCAAATGTTATCTAATGTTCTTGTGTTTTTTCTTAATAAAATAGGCTATAAAACGGCCTGATGGAAATATGTGGTCACAATGGGAGCTTATTGAAATGCAATTGCAAAAAAACAGCGTTCATATTACAAATATAAAGGGCTATGTTGTTTATTGTGTGATTGCGGTTAACTCGTCCACCGATATCTTCACGGATGCCAGGAGGATTTTGCTGCTTCTTCTTGTGTTGGGAAGTGAATATAATTCCTAAGGCGGCGCTGGAGAGCCAAGGAAACGTGTCTAATAGCCCGACATGCAGTTGTGCGATGAACATTAATCATGTCTCCCACAGTATTAAAGTCAAATCTGAGCGCAATCAGCACCTGCAAGGTTGGGGAGAGCGCAGCGTTTCTGTCTGATCCGTTCTGTTGTTGAGGGGAGATCTCCTCGATTCAATCAAAAAGGGCGTGTCTGCCCAAACGAAACCTCCATCAGCTCACTGAATAGATGTCCAGTGGGTTTGTTCCATCACGGACGACTCTCTCGTCTTAATGCCCTTTCATTGTTACAACATGTAAACAAGACGCACTGCCATCGTTAATATCCTTCTTGCCTGTTTTACGTTACTATGGATACTAGTCTCTCTTTCCGATTTACGCCTGCTCCATACTAGGCGTAAAAGTTACACCCGGGCGCAACGCATACAGGGCTTAAGTCTAAGTGGTGCACTAATCATAACTTTAGTTTGGTCTTAACCTTCGGTTCTACGTCGGACGTAGAGTTACGCCCAGCTTACGCCCAGCTGGTGCACTCCACTCCGGTAGTCTAGCACCAGGAGTCTAGAACCAGAAGTCTAGCACCAGGAGTCTAGCACCAGGAGTCTAGCACCAGGAGTCTAGCACCAGGAGTGGAGTGCACCAGCTGGGCGTAAGCTGGTCGTAACTCTACGTCCGACGTAGAACCGAAGGTTAAGACCAAACTAAAGTTATGACTAGTGCACCACTTAGACTTAAGCCCTGTATGCGTTGCGCCCGGGTGTAACTTTTACGCCTAGTATGGAGCAGGCGTAAATCGGAAAGAGAGGCTAGTATCCATAGTAACGTAAAACAGGCAAGAAGGATATTAACGATGGCAGGGCGTCTTGTTAACATGTTTAACAATGAAAGGGCATTAAGAAGAGAGAGTCGTCCGTGATGGAACAAACCCACTGGACATCTATTCAGTGAGCTGGTAGAGGTTTCGTTTCGGCAGACACGCCCTTTTTGATTTAATCGAGGAGATCTCCCCTCAACAACAGAACGGATCAGACAGAAACGCTGCACTCTCCCCAACCTTGCAGGTGCTGATTGCGCTCAGATTCTACACGAATGGGGCCTTTCAAAATACTGTGGGAGACATGATTAATGTTCATCGCACAACTGCATGTCGGGCTATAAGACAAGTTTCATTGGCCCAGCACCGCCTTAGGAACTATATTCACCTACCCACACAAGAAGAAGCAGCGAAATCCAGGCAAGATCTTTTTTTTTTAAATCAGGTATACCTGGTATTGTCGGATGCATCGACGGTACTCATGTTCGCATCCAGGCCCCCTCTGAACATGAGTATTTGTATGTTAATAGAAAGGGTTACCATTCTATAAATGTTCAAATTGTGTGCAACTCGGACATGGGCATTGTCGACCTCGTTGCAAGATGGCCTGGGTCGACCCATGATGCTCGCATCCTGAGAGAGAGCGCCCTTCAACGGGAATTTGAGGCAGGGAGAGTGAATGGTCTTCTTCTCGGAGACAGTGGATACCCTCTGAAGCGCTGGCTAATGACACCTGTCATCGCAGAGAGAACTGCACAAGAGCGCCGCTATAACGAGAAGCATACACAAAGGAGGAACATTGTAGAGCGCTGCATCGGAGTGCTCAAACGTAGGTTAGGAAGTCATTTTTATAATATATAAAAGGCCAGCCTTTTAATGTAGCCTAAATATAGGCTAAATTGTTTTTTGCAGGTTTCACTGCCTCCACAGTGAACTGCGAATGCACCCTGAGCGCGTCTGCGTGATCATTGTTGCCACTGCGGTGCTGCACAACATCTGTGTGAAAAAGAGAATCCCCCTTCAAGGAGAATTGGTACTGGAGGCGGATGAGAACCCTGTGGCTCCTGCTGGCATCTGTGAAGATATCGGTGGACGACTTACCCGCAATCATATAATAAACAACCTATAGACCTATATATTTGTAATATGAACGCTGTTTTTTTGCAATTGCATTTCAATAAGCTCCCTTTGTGACCACATATTTTCATTAGGCCTATTTTATTCAAAGAACACACACAAGAACATTAAATAACAACATTTTGGAGAACTATTAACATGAAATTGAGATAAAAAAACAAGTAGGCCTACAACATGATTACAGAATGGTGAAACATTGTCTTCTTCAGTGATTAGTAGCCGATTCTTAAGAATTATTATTTGGAGTCTCAATTTCTCCAGCTCAATTTTTTCGTCTTCCGCTCTCAATTTGACGGTCTCCACCTCCACACGAACGATTTCTTTCTCCGTCAGTTCCCGCTGTAGCTCTGACAAATCTCTCTTTCTCTTTCGGGGTGTGTCCATTTGGGATTCCCCTTGAGTCATCGCTGACGCTGTGGGTGTGGGAATTCCCTCTTCTCTGCGGTCCTCTGAGTCTGTAAAATGGTAAAATTGCGTTGCTTGGCAACAATTACTGTTTTGCGTGTATTCACGTGGACGCGCATCTTAAGACCAGGCGCAGCTACGCCCGAGACTAGTCAGGCTTGGTGCACTCGGTGTAAATTCGAATCACTACGTCGGACGTAGCTAAGCCCGACGTTAGAGTTAAGCCCTACTTTTTTACGCCCAGCTGGTGCACTCCACTCCTGAGGGTTCTGAGTCTCAGAGTCTCTGAAGCTTCTGAGGGTTCTGAGTCTTAGAGTCTCTGAAGCTTCTGAGTCTCAGAGTCTCTGAAGCTTCTTCGGAGAGGTCTCCATGGCGGAGGCTCCAGTAGAAATTGCCGGGATTTGCGTTTTTACCCCCTTAATGTCTGACCAATGGTTGAACAGCATTTCCGTGCACATGACTTGTGTTAAAGTTTATAGTCCGTTTGAGTTTTGGGTGTGAACGCAAACCGAGCCCTCTGAAAAATGTAACAATGTAACAAACTGTGGTCTGGTGCGCAGCAGAGAGCGGACTATTAGGTGTGAATGCACCCTCAGAGTCTCTGAAGCTTCTGAAGCTTCAGAAGCTTCTGAGACTCTGAGACTCTGAGACTCAGAACCCTCAGAAGCTTCAGAAGCTTCAGAGACTCTGAGACTCTGAGACTCAGAACCCTCAGAAGCTTCTGAGACTCTGAGACTCAGAACCCTCAGAAGCTTCTGAGACTCTGAGACTCAGAACCCTCAGAAGCTTCAGAAGCTTCAGAAGCTTCTGAGACTCTGAGACTCTCTGGGAACTTCTGTTCACTCATTTTAAAGAGCAGAAGCGTTACGAGCCGGGTTTGAAACTCTTATTCTTGCTCAAAGAGTTTGATCAGCTGGAGGTAAAGCTCGATGCACGAGAGAAGAGTGTTCTGTATTCAGAGAGGAGAGCTCACAATGAAACAGCTGTTCATCAAACACAGCACTCTCATACAGAAGCACAGAGAAGTGAGAGTGTGTGTGTGAGTGTGTGTAAACCGAGAGAGACGTGAGTCAGAGAGGAGGACGTGATAATTACCCAGAATGCAGTGCACACGTACAGACAGCAAAGTCCTCAGGATTAGGATGGGCTTCTTCCCGTTGCTGTGGAAACACACAAAAACACAAATGTAACAAACACACATTTGTATTTTTTCTACAGATAAATCAAGTCAGGGATCCAAAAACAAACAAAAGACCTTCTGATGCTTTTGCAATTAATAATAAACACAAGTCTCATTATTATTTTATTAATAATAACACGACTTGTCCCTCTGTGTCTCTGCTCGGCAGTTTGACAGCAGCTCAGATCCTCCTGTGTCAGGAGCTGTGAAGTGTTCTGACCTCAGAGCAGTTTGACAGCAGCTCAGATCCTCCTGTGTCAGGAGCTGTGAAGTGTTCTGACCTCAGAGCAGTTTGACAGCAGCTCAGATCCTCCTGTGTCAGGAGCTGTGAAGTGTTCTGACCTCAGAGCAGTTTGACAGCAGCTCAGATCCTCCTGTGTCAGGAGCTGTGAAGTGTTCTGACCTCAGAGCAGTTTGACAGCAGCTCAGATCCTCCTGTGTCAGGAGCTGTGAAGTGTTCTGACCTCAGAGCAGTTTGACAGCAGCTCAGATCCTCCTGTGTCAGGAGCTGTGAAGTGTTCTGACCTCAGAGCAGTTTGACAGCAGCTCAGATCCTCCTGTGTCAAGAGCTGTGAAGTGTTCTGATCTCAGAGCAGTTTGACAGCAGCTCAGATCCTCCTGTGTCAGGAGCTGTGAAGTGTTCTGATCTCAGAGCAGTTTGACAGCAGCTCAGATCCTCCTGTGTCAGGAGCTGTGAAGTGTTCTGATCTCAGAGCAGTTTGACAGCAGCTCAGATCCTCCTGTGTCAGGAGCTGTGAAGTGTTCTGATCTCAGAGCAGTTTCTACTTCAGAGCTGCAGAGACATCAGAGGACGGAAAGAAAGGGGGGGTTATGAGGAAAAGGGAAAGATTTTTTTACAGTTTGTGTTTTTTTGGTCTCCGTCTAAAAAAAGAACACGTTTCAGATTCTTTAGGTCACTGTGGCACACACAGTTTCCAGATGACATCATCCTGTGTGTGAGAGTTTGAGTGTGTGTGTGTGTGTGTGTGTGTGTGTGTGTGTGTGTGTGTGTGTGTGTGTGTGTGTGTGTGTGTGTGTGTGTGTGTGTGTGTGCACCAAACATAACTTGAGTCTGGAAACCCTCCTGTGATCTTATACTACAGGTTCACGTTTAAAGTTTGAATTGCTCTCTTTATAAAAATTATAATAATATAACAGCTGGACCAAACACATGGAATAGAGGGAGTTTTTAGTGACATCACTATGTAACCCTATTGGCTAGCGCTCGAACAAATAGTAGATAGGCTAAGGGGCGGGACATCTCGAAGTTGTTGACCAATCATAACAGAGCCGGCCAGCAAAACGACTTAACTCTCAGAGAATAACAATTATAACTAGAGAATGCAATTCCTGAAGAAATTGCTAGTGGGAATGCTTTATGCTGAAAAGCTAACCCTAAACTGCTATGCTGAAATGTAATGTGTAAGAAGAAAGTGAAGAATTGAGATTGAAATGAAACATGAACACTGGGGGCTTGAATGTGTGATGAGAGAAGAAAAGAAAGTGAAACGGCTTGGAAAAGCAGCAGAATATTTGAACTGCAAACTTCTGAACTAACTTGATGGTGAATGATCTGTCACCATGCCAACGGCATTTGATGACATCCCATAATACACTTAGATGCGTTGATGGCTGCATCGTTACCAAACCTGTGAAGTTTTGGGGCGTTTGGAGCAGTTTCACTGAAGTTATGAGAAAGCCGTGTTTCATGGTGAGCATTGTGTTGCCGTGGCAACAGCATTTGAAGAAATCTCAAAACTGTCCCATAGATGTCTTCACGGCTGGACTGTTAGCACACATGTGAAGTTTGAGCACTTTTTGAACATTTTCATAGGAGTTATAGCGACATCATGTTTTATGGCGAGGGATGCGTTTCCATGGAAACGGCATATGGTGAGATCTCAGATTTGGCGTAGAGCTGTTGAGGCATGGACCGGTGATATACAAGTGAAGATTGGACGACGATTGGACCGTGTCGATTGGACTTACAGCGACATCATGTTTCATGGCGAGTGATCTGTCGCCATGGCAACGGCATTTGATGACACCCCATAATACGCTTAGATGCGTGGATGGCTGCATCGTTACCAAACCTGTGAAGTTTTGGGCTGTTTGGAGAATTTTCACTGAAGTTATGAGAAAGCCGTGTTTTATTACATTGATCGCCCTCTCTCTCTTCTCTCTCTCTTCTCTCTCTCTTCTCTTGATCGCCATCTCTCTCTTCTCTCTCTCTTCTCTTGATCGCCCTCTCTCTCTTCTCTCTCTCTTCTCTTGATCGCCATCTCTCTCTTCTCTCTCTCTTCTCTTGATCGCCATCTCTCTCTTCTCTCTCTCTTCTCTTGATCGCCCTCTCTCTCTTCTCTCTCTTCTCTTGATCGCCCTCTCTCTCTTCTCTCTCTCTCTCTTCTCTCTCTCTTCTCTCTCTCTTCGTCATATGATGATGACAACCCATAATTGAGTAGAGCTGTTGAGGGCAGGACCTTTAACCTCTACCTGAAGTCTGCTGCTCTGAGCATGTTGGAGTGATGACATCATCGTGTTCCATTACACAGGTGTTTCTAGTTGAGCTAACGAGCTCTGTAGAGATCACAGGTTTCCATTGTTCTGAATGAGAGATAAACCTCTTACATGTGAACGTTTTGTGGAAGAACCGTAACAGATATCTGTGAAATTTCAAAACGTGAAGCATGTCAAGGAAGTTGAGTATTTGAAGTGTAATTTTTGTGTAGTTTCGGGTTAATAATGTGACCTTTTTGGCAGTTTAACTAAAGGTGTGCGGCTGCTGCCGTGAGGAAATATCTGCCTGAAATTACAATGGGCTTCAATGGAGACGTGAGGACAGGTTCAGGTGAAGAAAGGGGATATACAGGTGAGGACAGGTTCAGGTGAAGAAAGGGGATATACAGGTGAGGACAGGTTCAGGTGAAGAAAGGGGATATACAGGTGAGGACAGGTACAGGTGAAGAAAGGGGATATACAGGTGAGGACAGGTTCAGGTGAAGAAAGGGGATATACAGGTGAGGACAGGTACAGGTGAAGAAAGGGGATATACAGGTGAGGACAGGTACAGGTGAAGAAAGGGGATATACAGGTGAGGACAGGTTCAGGTGAAGAAAGGGGATATACAGGTGAGGACAGGTTCAGGTGAAGAAAGGGGATATACAGGTGAGGACAGGTACAGGTGAAGAAAGGGGATATACAGGTGAGGACAGGTTCAGGTGAAGAAAGGGGATATACAGGTGAGGACAGGAACAGGTGAAGAAAGGGGATATACAGGTGAGGACAGGTTCAGGTGAAGAAAGGGGATATACAGGTGAGGACAGGTACAGGTGAAGAAAGGGGATATACAGGTGAGGACAGGTACAGGTGAAGAAAGGGGATATACAGGTGAGGACAGGTACAGGTGAAGAAAGGGGATATACAGGTGAGGACAGGTTCAGGTGAAGAAAGGGGATATACAGATGAGGACAGGTTCAGGTGAAGAAAGGGGATATACAGGTGAGGACAGGTACAGGTGAAGAAAGGGGATATACAGATGAGGACAGGTTCAGGTGAAGAAAGGGGATATACAGGTGAGGACAGGTTCAGGTGAAGAAAGGGGATATACAGGTGAGGACAGGTACAGGTGAAGAAAGGGGATATACAGGTGAGGACAGGTACAGGTGAAGAAAGGGGATATACAGGTGAGGACAGGTTCAGGTGAAGAAAGGGGATATACAGGTGAGGACAGGAACAGGTGAAGAAAGGGGATATACAGGTGAGGACAGGTACAGGTGAAGAAAGGGGATATACAGGTGAGTGTAGGTGTTCTTACGTCACGTCTTCGTAGAAACTCTCCAGGTCGTCTCTCTGTTCAGAAAGAGACGAGTCCAGGTCCAGGTAGTATCCGTTAGTGGAAACCTGCAGAGTGCAGTCCTCCAGCTGAGAGACAGACAGGGAGAGAGAGACAGGTAGAGAGAGAGACAGGTAGAGAGAGAGAGAGAGAGAGAGAGAGAGAGAGAGAGAGATAGAGAGAGAGAGAGAGAGAGAGAGAGAGAGACAGACAGGTAGAGAGAGAGAGAGACAGACAGACAGGTAGAGAGAGAGACAGGTAGAGAGAGAGACAGACAGGTAGAGAGAGACAGGGAGAGACAGGTAGAGAGAGAGAGAGGGAGAGAGAGACAGAGACAGAGACAGACAGACAGACAGACAGACAGAGAGAGACAGAGAGACAGAGAGAGAGACAGAGAGAGAGAACGAGACAGACAAACAGGTAGAGAGAGAGAGAGAGAGAGAGACAGACAGACAGGTAGAGAGAGAGACAGGGAGAGAGAGACAGACAGACAGGTAGAGAGAGAGAGAGAGACAGACAGGTAGAGAGAGAGACAGGGAGAGAGAGACAGACAGACAGGTAGAGAGAGAGAGAGAGAGAGAGAGAGAGACAGACAGACAGACAGGTAGAGAGAGAGAGAGAGACAGAGACATACAGGTAGAGAGAGAGACAGACAGGTAGAGAGAGAGAGAGACAGACAGGTAGAGAGAGAGAGAGAGAGAGAGAGAGACAGACAGGTAGAGAGAGAGAGAGAGAGAGAGAGAGACAGACAGGTAGAGAGAGAGAGAGACAGACAGGTAGAGAGAGAGAGAGAGAGAGAGAGACAGACAGGTAGAGAGAGAGAGAGAGAGAGAGAGAGAGACAGACAGGTAGTGTTAGAAATTAAAATCAATGTTTTGATAGCATAATGTACCTTCAAACATACCGTCAGTTTAAAAGCTGTTTTATACTGAAAAACCAGAAGTTCCTGTGCACAACCAGTTGTTAAGCTTTTATTCTGAAAATCCTTCATCTCCGGTTAGCATTTAGCATGAGGCTAATATACCATTTACTATAGAGGTGAATTTAGCAGCGATAGGATGTTGCACACCAAAACCTACTGATTTCAACACTACAACTATAGAGATATTATTATTGTTGAATATTAAATTAAGGTACAGTTTATTTGAGTACGTTATTGTTTACAGATGTGGGTAGCATGTGACAACTTCCGGAACGACCGGAAACAAAACTGCTGTGAAGTATTTCCTGTATTTTTTGGAGTATTGATTACAGCGTTTAGAATGTGTTAAATTTCATTTCATTTCATTTCATTTCATTTTTATTTGTCCCGCTCATGGTACGCAAAACAAAATGTACAATAATTGCCACAAAACATGACTACCATTGAGCGAAAAGGAGCAGGGAGAAGAATAACATCTTATGTGACCCCCTTTCTAAAAAAAACAAAAAACAAATAGATGGTCTGCCCTTCATAATAATAATAATATATATATATATATATATTTTTTTTTTTCTTCACAGCCACACATAACAGTATCTTAGGATACTAACAGAAACACAAAAAAATCCTTATTTCCCACTTGACGGTTAACGGAAAGAAACAAAACAACATGTATAAGGAAAAGAAAAGAAAAGTGCAACACCCTCATCTGAGTCCTCCTGGAGAAGAAGGTGGAAAGCGACGCATGATGATAATAGTAACAACAACAACAATAACAATGGGAATGGGACCCGCAAATACAGAGGAGACATCACATCAAAGACATCAAAAACATGAAGGACCAGAGTACATAGACTTATTCACATTCTGCTTCATATAGTCCTATCTTTCTTCATTTATACAACTTCTTTAACTGAAAAATACATATACAATTCTTTAGATCCTTGTGTTGAGAATTCCACAATTGTACACCAACTACCGAAATACACATTTGTTTAAGAGTAGTCCTTGCATATGGATGCTTAAAATGTAATTTCCTTCTGTGGTCTTCCTTGTCTGATCCAAAAACAAACAACTGTTGTAAATATGCTGGTAACATTCTGCTTTGTACTGATAATGTCTGCAGCTCAGCTATGTCTTTGACTTTCAAGAGTCCTGACTTAAAAAACAGTCTGTTGGCGTGTTCTCTTGAGTCAGCTTTATGAATTATTCTTACTGCCCTTTTCTGTAATATTGACAATGGCTTTATGTTGCTCATATACGTGTTGCCCCACACTTCTATACAATAAATGAAAAATGGCAAAATGAGTGAACAGTACAACATCCTCAATGCCTTGTAATCTAGAAAATACTTTGCCTTGTTTAGAACAGAAATATTCCTAGACACTTTGGTTTTAACATGTGCTACGTGTGATTTCCATGTCAGGTTTTCATCCAGCGTCACACCTCAGAACCTAAGAACCTCAGAACCTAAGAACCTAAGAACCTCAGAACCTAAGAACCTCAGAACCTAAGAACCTCAGAACCTAAGAACCTCAGAACCTCAGAACCTAAGAACCTAAGAACCTCAGAACCTAAGAACCTCAGAACCTAAGAACCTCAGAACCTAAGAACCTCAGAACCTAAGAACCTAAGAACCTAAGAATCGAAATTCAGAAACCCTTTCAATAAAAACTCCATCAATGGACAATGAAATGTTTTCATCTTTTTTTCTATTAGCAAAAACCATAAACTTCGTTTTATTCAAATTTAAGGTTAACTTATTTTCATCAAACCATCTTTTAAGTTTGACCATTTCATGTCCAATACACTTTACTAAAATGTTTAAGTCATCTCCTGAGCAAAATAAATTTGTGTCGTCTGCAAACAACACAAATTGCAATAATGTTGACGTTTCACATATGTCATTGATGTACAAAATAAAAAGTTTAGGCCCTAAAACCGAGCCCTGCGGGACGCCACATTCTATGTTCATACACTCCGATGTACTACCAGCAAATTCTACATATTGTTGTCTGTTATCGAAATAACTTTTTAACCAATCTAGAACTACTCCTCTCACACCATATCTATGTAATTTCGAAATTAATAGGTAGTGGTCTATGGTGTCAAATGCCTTTTTTAAGTCAATAAATACACCTATTGTGTATTTCTTTCTTTCTATAGCTGTTGTAATTTCTTCTGTTATTTTCATTAAAGCTAAAGCTGTAGATCGATTCTTCCTAAATCCATACTGACTCTCACTCAATAACTCATTTTGATGAATGAATAAAAAAACGGTAAGATGTTTCAAACGTTGTTCTGGATGTTCTGTTAGCAGTTGTGATTTTGTAATATTTTAACAACGTTTGGACAGATTTGCAGAAACTGGTTCATATGTTCAGGTAAAGTTTGAGATGCGTTCTTCCTCAGGACGAACTGAACCACTTCAAAGATCCTCTGTGCTTCAAGTATACTCAGATACAGAAGAAGTCACGTGATCACACGTCTTACGTTGTTTTTGCTTTTAAATTCAAGAAAGGTAATTCCCCGTTATCCATGAAAAAGGCTCAAAATGACCGAATCATCCAAACTGTGATAAAGCTTTACAGAGGTTTGTTTACATTTAACGTGGTTCCTCAGTTTAACGTGGTTCCTCAATTTAACGTGGTTCCTCAATTTAACGTGGTTCCTCAGTTTAACGTGGTTCCTCAGTTTAACGTGGTTCCTCAGGTGGTTCCTCAGTTTAACGTGGTTCCTCAGTTTAACGTGGTTCCTCAGGTGGTTCCTCAGTTTAACGTGGTTCCTCAGTTTAACGTGGTTCCTCAGGTGGTTCCTCAGTTTAACGTGGTTCCTCAGGTGGTTCCTCAGTTTAACGTGGTTCCTCAGTTTAACGTGGTTCCTCAATTTAACGTGGTTCCTCAGTTTAACGTGGTTCCTCAGTTTAACGTGGTTCCTCAGTTTAACGTGGTTCCTCAGGTGGTTCCCAGTTTAACGTGGTTCCTCAGGTGGTTCCTCAGTTTAACGTGGTTCCTCAGTTTAACGTGGTTCCTCAGTTTAACGTGGTTCCTCAGTTTAACGTGGTTCCTCAGGTGGTTCCTCAGTTTAACGTGGTTCCTCAGTTTAACGTGGTTCCTCAGTTGGTTCCTCAGTTTAACGTGGTTCCTCAGTTGGTTCCACAGTTTATCAATAAGGGTGATAAACGACAGAATAAAACACCCCCATAGAGTTAGACATCAGAAATGACTGATTTTGTGTGATGAACAGCATCAATCTATACAAAAGGCGCGCACGCGCACACGCACACGCACACACCCACACACCCACACACCCACACACCCACACCCACACACACACACACACACACACACACACACACACACACAGAAATATTTTCATGCTTTCCTGAACATTGGTGCTGCAGGTTGTCATGTTTTAATCTCTGCAACACGTCATCTGAAGAAATGACCTCAGATTGTGAGATAAAAGCGTGTTTTCATCCAGTAAACAGTGTGTGTGTGTGTGTGTGTGTGTGTGTGTCTATAAATAGCAGTGGAGTCAGAAACAATCAGTGCTGCAGTCTGTGGACCAGCAGAACCACATTCTTCTGCGACAAGACACACACACACACGCACAACACAAACACCACAAACACACACACGCACACCACAAACACACACACCACAAACACCCACACACACACCACAAACACCCACACACACACACCACAAACACCCACACACACACACCACAAACACCCACACACACACACCACAAACACCCACACACACACACCACAACAGAAAGTTTGAAAGTGAACCTTGAGACTATTTTTCACCCTGAAGGCTTAAAAAAGTAAATGTTTATGAAATGCTCTCCGTTCTCTCCCTCACGCAGCGTCCACACGACGGCGTGCGTTGAAGCTTGCCGGCAGGCGTGTCTGAAGCTCGAACAACAACCAATCACATGAATCTCCCGCCCCGGACACACAAGCACACGGTTTGATTGGCTAGAGCTTTTACTGGCATATGATTTGATTGGCTGACCCTCCCACAATGCAGTTCGGCAAAGTGTGACGTTCAAAATGAATGGGCAGAAGCGTTGAAGCTTCAACGCACGCCGCCGCGTGGACGGGCCGTGACATCCAGGTTTCTGTCAGGAAGTTAAACAGGTCATAATTCATTCTAATATCCGTTTTATATTCCTGTTAGAACATCTAGATTTAAACAAGTTTAACATCAAAAACTACATTTTAAAAGATCACATTTAAACGCTTTATAATGATGTATTTTTTTACTCAAGAAAGCTTGAACTGCACCAAGTGTGACTCCATGGAGCCTCTGTTTACAGCTAACAGCTAACTGATCACTGCTAACAGCTAACTGCACCAAGTGTGACTCCATGGAGCCTCTGTTTACAGCTAACAGCTAACTGATCACTGCTAACAGCTAACTGCACCAAGTGTGACTCCATGGAGCCTCTGTTTACAGCTAACAGCTAACTGATCACTGCTAACAGCTAACTGCACCAAGTGTGACTCCATGGAGCCTCTGTTTACAGCTAACAGCTAACTGATCACTGCTAACAGCTAACTGATCACTGCTAACAGCTAACTGCACCAAGTGTGACTCCATGGAGCCTCTGTTTACAGCTAACAGCTAACTGATCACTGCTAACAGCTAACTGATCACTGCTAACAGCTAACTGCACCAAGTGTGACTCCATGTAGCCTCTGTTTACAGCTAACAGATCACTGCTAACAGCTAACTGCACCAAGTGTGACTCCATGGAGCCTCTGTTTACAGCTAACAGCTAACTGATCACTGCTAACAGCTAACTGCACCAAGTGTGACTCCATGGAACCTCTGTTTACAGCTAACAGCTAACTGATCACTGCTAACAGCTAACTGCACCAAGTGTGACTCCATGGAGCCTCTGTTTACAGCTAACAGCTAACTGATCACTGCTAACAGCTAACTGCACCAAGTGTGACTCCATGGAGCCTCTGTTTACAGCTAACAGCTAACTGATCACTGCTAACAGCTAACTGCACCAAGTGTGACTCCATGGAACCTCTGTTTACAGCTAACAGCTAACTGATCACTGCTAACAGCTAACTGCACCAAGTGTGACTCCATGGAGCCTCTGTTTACAGCTAACAGCTAACTGATCACTGCTAACAGCTAACTGCACCAAGTGTGACTCCATGGAGCCTCTGTTTACAGCTAACAGCTAACTGATCACTGCTAACAGCTAACTGCACCAAGTGTGACTCCATGGAACCTCTGTTTACAGCTAACAGCTAACTGATCACTGCTAACAGCTAACTGCACCAAGTGTGACTCCATGGAGCCTCTGTTTACAGCTAACAGCTAACTGATCACTGCTAACAGCACCAAGTGTGACTCCATGGAACCTCTGTTTAAAGCTAACAGCTAACTGATCACTGCTAACAGCTAACTGCACCAAGTGTGACTCCATGGAACCTCTGTTTACAGCTAACAGCTAACTGATCACTGCTAACAGCTAACTGCACCAAGTGTGACTCCATGGAACCTCTGTTTACAGCTAACAGCTAACTGATCACTGCTAACAGCTAACTGCACCAAGTGTGACTCCATGGAGCCTCTGTTTACAGCTAACAGCTAACTGATCACTGCTAACAGCTAACTGCACCAAGTGTGACTCCATGGAGCCTCTGTTTACAGCTAACAGCTAACTGATCACTGCTAACAGCTAACTGCACCAAGTGTGACTCCATGGAGCCTCTGTTTACAGCTAACAGCTAACTGATCACTGCTAACAGCACCAAGTGTGACTCCATGGAACCTCTGTTTACAGCTAACAGCTAACTGATCACTGCTAACAGCTAACTGCACCAAGTGTGACTCCATGGAACCTCTGTTTACAGCTAACAGCTAACTGATCACTGCTAACAGCTAACTGCACCAAGTGTGACTCCATGGAACCTCTGTTTACAGCTAACAGCTAACTGATCACTGCTAACAGCTAACTGCACCAAGTGTGACTCCATGGAGCCTCTGTTTACAGCTAACAGCTAACTGATCACTGCTAACAGCTAACTGCACCAAGTATGACTCCATGGAGCCTCTGTTTACAGCTAACAGCTAACTGATCACTGCTAACAGCACCAAGTGTGACTCCATGGAACCTCTGTTTACAGCTAACAGATCACTGCTAACAGCTAACTGCACCAAGTGTGACTCCATGGAACCTCTGTTTACAGCTAACAGATCACTGCTAACAGCTAACTTATCACTGCTAACAGCTAACTGCACCAAGTGTGACTCCATGGAACCTCTGTTTACAGCTAACAGCTAACTGATCACTGCTAACAGCTAACTGCACCAAGTGTGACTCCATGGAACCTCTGTTTACAGCTAACAGATCACTGCTAACAGCTAACTTATCACTGCTAACAGCTAACTGCACCAAGTGTGACTCCATGGAACCTCTGTTTACAGCTAACAGCTAACTGATCACTGCTAACAGCTAACAGCACCAAGTGTGACTCCATGGAACCTCTGTTTACAGCTAACAGATCACTGCTAACAGCTAACTTATCACTGCTAACAGCTAACTGCACCAAGTGTGACTCCATGGAACCTCTGTTTACAGCTAACAGCTAACTGATCACTGCTAACAGCTAACTGCACCAAGTGTGACTCCATGGAACCTCTGTTTACAGCTAACAGCTAACTGATCACTGCTAACAGCTAACTGCACCAAGTGTGACTCCATGGAGCCTCTGTTTACAGCTAACAGCTAACTGATCACTGCTAACAGCTAACTGCACCAAGTGTGACTCCATGGAGCCTCTGTTTACAGCTAACAGCTAACTGATCACTGCTAACAGCTAACTGCACCAAGTGTGACTCCATGGAGCCTCTGTTTACAGCTAACAGCTAACTGATCACTGCTAACAGCACCAAGTGTGACTCCATGGAACCTCTGTTTACAGCTAACAGCTAACAGATCACTGCTAACAGCTAACTGTACAAAGTGTGACTCCATGGAACCTCTGTTTACAGCTAACAGCTAACTGATCACTGCTAACAGCTAACTGCACCAAGTGTGACTCCATGGAACCTCTGTTTACAGCTAACAGCTAACTGATCACTGCTAACAGCTAACTGCACCAAGTGTGACTCCATGGAACCTCTGTTTACAGCTAACAGCTAACTGATCACTGCTAACAGCTAACTGCACCAAGTGTGACTCCATGGAGCCTCTGTTTACAGCTAACAGCTAACTGATCACTGCTAACAGCTAACTGCACCAAGTGTGACTCCATGGAGCCTCTGTTTACAGCTAACAGCTAACTGCACCAAGTGTGACTCCATGGAACCTCTGTTTACAGCTAACAGCTAACTGATCACTGCTAACAGCTAACTGCACCAAGTGTGACTCCATGGAGCCTCTGTTTACAGCTAACAGCGAACTGATCACTGCTAACAGCTAACTGCACCAAGTGTGACTCCATGGAACCTCTGTTTACAGCTAACTGATCACTGCTAACAGCTAACTGCACCAAGTGTGACTCCATGGAGCCTCTGTTTACAGCTAACTGATCACTGCTAACAGCTAACTGCACCAAGTGTGACTCCATGGAGCCTCTGTTTACAGCTAACAGCTAACAGATCACTGCTAACAGCTAACTGCACCAAGCGTAACTCCATGGAACCTCTGTTTACAGCTAACAGATCACTGCCAACAGCTAACTGTACCAAGTGTGACACCATGGAGCCTCTGTTTACAGCTAACAGCTAACAGATCACTGCTAACAGCACCAAGCGTAACTCCGTGGAACCTCTGTTTACCGGCTGCTAACAGCTAACTGTACCAAGTGTGACTCCATGGAGCCTCTGTTTACAGCTAACAGCTAACAGATCACTGCTAACAGCTAACTGTACCAAGTGTGACTCCATGGAGCCTCTGTTTACAGCTAACAGCTAACAGATCACTGCTAACAGCACCAAGTGTAACTCCATGGAACCTCTGTTTACCAGCTGCTAACAGCTAACACTGCTAACAGCTAACAGCTAACAGCTAACAGCTAACAGATTACTGCACCAAGTGTAACTCCATGGAACCTCTGTTTACCAGCTGCTAACAGCTAACACTGCTAACAGCTAACAGCTAACTGCTAACAGCTAACAGATTACTGCACCAAGTGTAACTCCATGGAACCTCTGTTTACCGGCTGCCAACAGCTAACAGCTAACAGATTACTGCACCAAGTGTAACTCCATGGAACCTCTGTTTACCAGCTGCTAACAGCTAATACTGCTAACAGCTAACAGATTACAGCTAACAGCTAACTGCTAACAGCTAACAGCTAACAGATTACTGCACCAAGTGTAACTCCATGGAACCTCTGTTTACCGGCTGCTAACAGATTACTGCACCAAGTGTAACTCCATGGAACCTCTGTTTACCAGCTGCTAACAGCTAACACTGCTAACAGCTAACAGATTACAGCTAACTGCTAACAGATTACTGCACCAAGTGTAACTCCATGGAACCTCTGTTTACCGGCTGCCAACAGCTAACAGCTAACAGATTACTGCTAACAGCTAACAGATTACTGCACCAAGTGTAACTCCATGGAACCTCTGTTTACCAGCTGCTAACAGCTAACACTGCTAACAGATTACAGCTAACTGCTAACAGCTAACAGATTACAGCTAACAGATCACTGCTAACAGCTAACAGATTACTGCTAACAGCTAACAGATCACTGCTAACAGCACCAAGTGTAACTCCACGGAACCTCTGTTTACCGGCTGATAACAGCTAACAGATTACTGCTAACAGATCACTGCTAACAGCTAACAGATTACTGTACCAAGTGTAACTCTATGGAACCTCTGTTTACCGGCTGCTAACAGCTAACAGATCACTGCTAACAGGATCCACAGCTTGAGCAGCAGTCAGCTCAACATTGTAAATAACCAACCAAAAACGATCTCCGGTTCATCTTGTTTTTGGCGTGAGAATAGTTTGGGCAGCGTGAGACATGCCAACCTTTCCAAATCCAAAAGAGGTAGGTTTGTGCGCGGCAAATGTGCCCGAATTAGGTAATCAGAAGAAACGGAACCCCAGTAATTACAATTATATGTTATAATGCATAATTTTATGCATTTTTCAGAAAAAGAGAATTTTGTCAGCGAACGGACCCGAAGTGGACCGATTGGGGTGGGCCGATTGGGGTGGGCCGAGTGGGGTGGGCCGAGTGGGGTGGGCCGAGTGGGGTGGACCGATTGGGGTGGGCCGAGTGGGGTGGACCGAGTGGGGTGGGCCGAGTGGGGGGCCGAGTGGGGTAGGCCGAGTGGCCCGACCGGCCCACTTCGGTACTTGCCCATCGGGATTCCCGAACGTCCCGATGGCCAGTCCGCCACTAGAGATAAATATCCCAACATTTCAAAATGTTATTATATTTTAGCCAAACACTGGATGTCTTCCAGTCGGCAACTTCGGCCATCCTAAACTGAACACATATTTGTTTCTCCGAATCGAAGGGGAAATTACAAAAGCATTGCACACAACTTAAACCAATCAATGTTGTGTAATCAACAAGGATATCTGGTGTTTTTGAGTCGATGAGCAGATATCACTGTAAAATCAATCGACAGTAAGGGGAATACTTACTTCCGGGTGTACAATCCTGCGTTATCCAATGGGAATGGATGCTCACATTGCTCTCCGTAATACAATAAAGGGGACATGATCAAATAGGAATATAATTATCTTTTAAATAACATTAACTAAAGGGATCAATCTATTGGACACAGCTGAAGCTCTGGCCTTCCTTACAAACTAACACATTTAATAAAAATCACAGTTGTATTACACACAATGCACTGTTTTTTGAGAACAAAAATTCGTAACTAATGCACCAGAATACATTCTGACGAAAAATAAAAATGATTATGAATACAAATAAAATAAAAGAAGCCTCCCGTGAGTTACTACAAGCTATAAAGTAGATTTTAAAGACGTTTTATAGAATAAAAGCTCACTGCAGGACGTTGTAGAAATGCGTGTGTGCACCACGACAAAGGCGCCTCATTCACTTTACATTGGGGTTGTTTGCGTGGTGCAGACACGGAGATGCAGCAGAGTGCGTGAGTCCACCACGCAATGCGGTGTTAAGGAGTCGTGGTGGAGTCACGCATTCTGGTGAGACCAGGTTGGTTTTCGAGACACTGATATTAATGGGGAAACCCTGCAGGACTCAAATGTCTCATCTCTGTTCCCCTAAACTCATATGGGAGCGATTACCCATCAGCCCCTGCACGTTGTTTCTCTTTCAGAAACACAGAGGACTGTTTGTACGATGGGATCACCGACACGCTGAAACGGTTTCCGCTAAAAGTCGAGTCCAGTGTCTATGGAGTGTCATTTTTAATTTTTTATAATTTGGGAAGATTGAAAATCGGTAGGGAAAGCCAGCTAAATCGGTAGGCGGTAGAAACATGTCAAAAGCGGTAGACTACCGCCCAAATCGGTAGGGTTGGCAGGTATGCAGCGTGAGAGCGTGAGATTGAGAGTGGAAGCGTGTGTCACACGCCAGATGCGAGAGAGTTGGCAACCCTGAGCTAACAGCTAACTGCTAACGATCAACAGCTAAGAGCTAACTGCTAACGATCAACAGCAAACAACAAACTGCCAACTGCTAACGGCTAACAGCTAATAACCAGGGAGGCGTGTGGTGCAGTGGGTTGTGTGTTGGTGTTCGGATCAGGGGGTCACAGGTTCAAACCCCACTGCAGTCAGCATGTCGTTGTGTCCCTGAGACACTTCACCCCAAAGTGCTCCTGTGGGGATCGATTGTCCACAGTACTGAGTATGTGAGTCGGTTTGGATAAAAGCGTCTATCAAGTGTCATGTGATGTAATAATGTAACCCACTGCTCACTAACAGCTAGGAGCTAACTGATAACAGCCAACTGCTTATAGTTAACAGCTAAGCATGCACCACTAACTGCTAAGACCTAAAAGCTAACTGCCAAATTGGGACATTTTTGAAAGCCAAAGCTAATACCACCTGCTCACAGCTAACAGTGAGGAGCTAACAGACAACAGCCAAAAGCTAGCTGCCAACTTCTAACTGCTAACGCCAGCTAATAAACAGCTAACGGCAAACAGACAACTCGCTCTCCTGAGGAAGCCAACACAGATAACTTGTTCACAGTGTAGCTTGATGAAGTCATTTTTCTGCGTCCTAAACCCATTTAGTATCGTCACCACGAGACTCGAGCCCTGAAGGAGAGGTTTGGTAGAAGAGAAGCTTGTTTCCTGACTGCTAAAGTTGAAGAAGTGCTCACAGCTTTCACTTGGATAAAAATATCAACAACAGGCTCCTCTGACAACACTCTGTAGTAAAAGTCCTGCATTTCAAACACAATGTGAGTTTCATCAGTGCAGGTAACGTGAAGAAGTACTCGTTGGGCAGCATGTCTGGAGAAGGTGGAGCTGCTCTGTAGTCTTTGTTGAATATATAACAAAGCCTCCTATATTATAAGTGTTTACAATCTACTGATAACCTGCTGAGTCACCAGCTGTCGTAGTCGGCTACAGTAAATACATCTAAATAGATCTATGGAGTCAAATTAAATAACCATCGTTTTATAAGTGTTTTGAATTGAACTGCAAAACTAAACCAATATTCATTCAGTAAAAAAGGAGTGTGTTCTCAGATCTTGTACTTGAGTAAAAGTACTTAGTTACTTTCACGGTTGGATTTCACTGGTTTTAGTTTCAACAACTAAACCACTGCTACCATGACCTTTCTCTACAGTGTAATATCAGTGCTGTCAGCGACACACACACAGGTCACATGATCTGTGTGGCTAACAACCGCTAGCTCGTTAGCATCAATGGATAAGAGAGGTGCAGGAATGAGTCCTAAACCCTGATATGAGTCAGCATTTCATCCCTTCCTGTCCCCTGGTCTGGAGGTCAATGGTTCTCTGAATGTGTTTTTGGTCATCCTGAAATAAGGTCCGTTTCTAACACAAGCTGAAGAGATTTTAATTCTACGACATGTACTACGTCAGTAAATACCTCACTGGTGAATTTAAAAACAACGCTGGCAGTTTTCCTCCATTTCCAGTGTTCATGCTAAGCCAGCGGTGCCCAATACGTCGATTGCAAGGGTAGTGTGGGCAGATCTCATGGCATTGAACAAAAGGAGACTTTAAAGTTAGCCTATCATCCATCCTCACTATGGCCTTTGTCACTTGATTGACGTGCAGGTAAGCCAGTCTGAGTTGTATTGTGTGTACGGGTTCATGCAGTTATGAGGGGGCCTCACCTCCTCATCTGAAGCGTAAATGCGGTGCACTAATATGCGCAATTAGTGTAAGCGCGCCACGGTTTATCCGCCGTTTAGTCCACGAACACCCTCCCCCCTGCTCACGACACAGATTGGGCAGGGGCGGCCCTGTAGGTAGATCTTTTGGGCTTGGTCATTTTAAAAGTAGCTCCCAAGCTGAAAAAGTGTGTGCACCCCTGTGCTAAGCTATGCTAACATCCCTGTGTATTAAAGTAGCTCAGAGCATGAAATGAACTCCTGCAGCTCTTATCTTCTCTCTGCTGGATATTACATCCGTCCATCAGCTTATCTTCTGTTTACAGACTCCACCCTCTTCCTCTGTAACCACCGCAGAGGAAGAGGAGGGTCATTCAAATACTCCTCATTCCACATCATATATATTACCACAGTATTTACTTGCTGTGTAGTATTTATTTTATTTTAAATGTGTATATGTTTCTTATTCCTGCTTCTTACTGTCAGCATTAAACATGTTCTGTATTTTAATGTCTTTAGTTTATTGCATGTAGCTTTGTTGAATTGTGCACATGTCAATAAAGCCTTTAAATCTTGAATAACGGCTTGTTTTCTCGTCTCTGTCCGGGTGGTATCAGCTCATTACATTTCTGCCCCAGTGCATTGTGGGAACAATTAGGTGGTCGGTGCAGGAATGTAATCTCAGGGTTTTTATCCGATCCTGCAGATTCCAGCGGGCCCTGAACGCCTCGCAGCACTGAGCTCTGATGGTGAACTCAACTAAAGACTCAAAGGTGTTCTCATCATATGCTCAGCAGCTTCAGTGGAGACTCTTCGGACCTGAGCTCCTCCAACGATGCAGAAATACTGCAAGAACTCTATGTACATGTACATAGAATATGATATGTACAAGAACAGATTGCAAGATGACAGATTACATTTTATCAAGGCACTTTACACAGAGGTGTAGTAGTGGAGCACAAATACTTTGTTACTGTACTTAAGTACATTTTTCTGGTATCAGCACTTTACTCCACTACTTATTTTTCTGACGACATTCTACTTTGACTTCTTACATGTTGAATACAAATACCTGTACTTTCTACTTCTTACATGTTGAATACAAATACCTGTACTTTCTACTTCTTACATGTTGAACACAAATACCTGTACTTTCTACTTCTCACATGTTGAACTCAAATACCTGTACTTTCTACTTCTTACATGTTGAATACAAATACCTGTACTTTCTACTTCTTACATGTTGAACACAAATACCTGTACTTTCTACTTCTTACATGTTGAACTCAAATACCTGTACTTTCTACTTCTTACATGTTGAACCCAAATACCTGTACTTTCTACTTCTTACATGTTGAACTCAAATACCTGTACTTTCTACTTCTTACATGTTGAACACAAATACCTGTACTTTCTACTTCTTACATGTTGAACTCAAATACCTGTACTTTCTACTTCTTACTTGTTGAACCAAATACCTGTACTTTCTACTTCTTACATGTTGAACCCAAATACCTGTACTTTCTACTTCTTACATGTGAATACAAATACCTGTACTTTCTACTTCTTACATGTTGAACTCAAATACCTGTACTTTCTACTTCTTACATGTTGAACCCAAATACCTGTACTTTCTACTTCTTACATGTTGAACCCAAATACCTGTACTTTCTACTTCTTACATGTTGAACTCAAATACCTGTACTTTCTACTTCTTACTTGTTGAACCCAAATACCTGTACTTTCTACTTCTTACATGTTGAACCCAAATACCTGTACTTTCTACTTCCTTACATGTTGAACCCAAATACCTGTACTTTCTACTTCTTACATGTTGAACTCAAATACCTGTACTTTCTACTTCTTACATGTTGAATACAAATACCTGTACTTTCTACTTCTTACATGTTGAACTCAAATACCTGTACTTTCTACTTCTTACATGTTGAACCCAAATACCTGTACTTTCTACTTCTTACATGTTGAACCCAAATACCTGTACTTTCTACTTCTTACATGTTGAACTCAAATACCTGTACTTTCTACTTCTTACATGTTGAATACAAATACCTGTACTTTCTACTTCTTACATGTTGAATACAAATACCTGTACTTTCTACTTCTTACATGTTGAACTCAAATACCTGTACTTTCTACTTCTTACATGTTGAACTCAAATACCTGTACTTTCTACTTCTTACATGTTGAACTCAAATACCTGTACTTTCTACTTCTTACATGTTGAACTCAAATACCTGTACTTTCTACTTCTTACATGTTGAACTACAAATACCTGTACTTTCTACTTCTTACATTGTTGAACACAAATACCTGTACTTTCTACTTCTTAATATGTTGAACTCAAATACCTGTACTTTCTACTTCTTACATGTTGAAACTCAAATACCTGTACTTTCTACTTCTTACATGTTGAACTCAAATACCTGTACTTTCTACTTCTTAACATGTTGAACTCAATACCTGTACTTTCTACTTCTTACATGTTGAACCCAAATACCTGTACTTTCTACTTCTCACATGTTGAACCCAAATACCTGTACTTTCTACTTCTTACATGTTGAACCCAAATACCTGTACTTTCTACTTCTTACATGTTGAACTCAAATACCTGTACTTTCTACTTCTTACATGTTGAACCCAAATACCTGTACTTTCTACTTCTTACATGTTGAATACAAATACCTGTACTTTCTACTTCTTACATGTTGAACCCAAATACCTGTACTTTCTACTTCTTACATGTTGAACCCAAATACCTGTACTTTCTACTTCTTACATGTTGAACCCAAATACCTGTACTTTCTACTTCTTACATGTTGAACCCAAATACCTGTACTTTCTACTTCTTACATGTTGAACTCAAATACCTGTACTTTCTACTTCTTACATGTTGAACCCAAATACCTGTACTTTCTACTTCTCACATGTTGAACCCAAATACCTGTACTTTCTACTTCTTACATGTTGAACCCAAATACCTGTACTTTCTACTTCTCACATGTTGAACCCAAATACCTGTACTTTCTACTTCTTACATGTTGAACCCAAATACCTGTACTTTCTACTTCTTACATGTTGAATCAAATACCTGTACTTTCTACTTCTTACATGTTGAAACTCCAAATACCTGTACTTTCTACTTCTTACATGTTGAACTCAAATACCTGTACTTTCTACTTCTTACATGTTGAACCCAAATACCTGTACTTTCTACTTCTTACATGTTGAACTCAAATACCTGTACTTTCTACTTCTTACATGTTGAACTCAAATACCTGTACTTTCTACTTCTCACATGTTGAACACAAATACCTGTACTTTCTACTTCTCACATGTTGAACACAAATACCTGTATTTTCTACTTCTCACATGTTGAACTCAAATACCTGTACTTTCTACTTCTCACATGTTGAACTCAAATACCTGTACTTTCTACTTCTTACATGTTGAACACAAATACCTGTACTTTCTACTTCTTACATGTTGAACTCAAATACCTGTACTTTCTACTTCTTACATGTTGAACTCAAATACCTGTACTTTCTACTTCTTACATGTTGAACTCAAATACCTGTACTTTCTACTTCTTACATGTTGAATTCAAATACCTGTACTTTCTACTTCTCACATGTTGAACACAAATACCTGTACTTTCTACTTCTTACATGTTGAACACAAATACCTGTACTTTCTACTTCTTACATGTTGAACTCAAATACCTGTACTTTCTACTTCTTACATGTTGAACTCAAATACCTGTACTTTCTACTTCTCACATGTTGAACACAAATACCTGTACTTTCTACTTCTCACATGTTGAACACAAATACCTGTACTTTCTACTTCTCACATGTTGAACACAAATACCTGTACTTTCTACTTCTTACATGTTGAACACAAATACCTGTACTTTCTACTTCTCACATGTTGAACTCAAATACCTGTACTTTCTACTTCTTACATGTTGAACTCAAATACCTGTACTTTCTACTTCTTACATGTTGAACATCAAATACCTGTACTTTCTACTTCTTCACATGTTGAACACAAATACCTGTACTTTCTACTTCTCACATGTTGAACTACAAATACCTGTACTTTCTACTTCTTACATGTTGAACCCAAATAACCTGTACTTTCTACTTCTCACATGTTGAACTCAAATACCTGTACTTTCTACTTCTTACATGTTGAACTCAAATACCTGTACTTTCTACTTCTTACATGTTGAACTCAAATACCTGTACTTTCTACTTCTTACATGTTGAACTCAAATACCTGTACTTTCTACTTCTTCACATGTTGAACTCAAATACCTGTACTTTCTACTTCTTACATGTTGAACCCAAATACCTGTACTTTCTACTTCTACATGTTGAACTCAAATACCTGTACTTTCTACTTCTTACATGTTGAACTCAAATACCTGTACTTTCTACTTCTTACATGTTGAACTCAAATACCTGTACTTTCTACTTCTTACATGTTGAACTCAAATACCTGTACTTTCTACTTCCTTACATGTTGAACTCAAATACCTGTACTTTCTACTTCTTACATGTTGAACTCAAATACCTGTACTTTCTACTTCTTACATGTTGAACCCAAATACTGTACTTTCTACTTCTTACATGTTGAACTCAAATACCTGTACTTTCTACTTCTCACATGTTGAACTCAAATACCTGTACTTTCTACTTCTTACATGTTGAACCCAAATACCTGTACTTTCTACTTCTTACATGTTGAACCCAAATACCTGTACTTTCTACTTCTTACATGTTGAACCCAAATACCTGTACTTTCTACTTCTCGCATGTTGAACTCCAAATACCTGTACTTTCTACTTCTCACATGTTGAACTCAAATACCTGTACTTTCTACTTCTCACATGTTGAACTCAAATACCTGTACTTTCTACTTCTTACATGTTGAACCTCAAATACCTGTACTTTCTACTTCTTACATGTTGAACTCAAATACCTGTACTTTCTACTTCTTACATGTTGAACCAAATACCTGTACTTTCTACTTCTTACATGTTGAACCTCAAATACCTGTACTTTCTACTTCTTACATGTTGAACTCAAATACCTGTACTTTCTACTTCTAACATGTTGAACTCAAATACCTGTACTTTCTACTTCTTACATGTTGAACACAAATACCTGTACTTTCTACTTCTTACATGTTGAACCCAAATACCTGTACTTTCTACTTCTTACATGTTGAACTCAAATACCTGTACTTTCTACTTCTTACATGTTGAACTCAAATACCTGTACTTTCTACTTCTTACATGTTGAACTCAAATACCTGTACTTTCTACTTCTTACATGTTGAACTCAAATACCTGTACTTTCTACTTCTTACATGTTGAACATCAAATACCTGTACTTTCTACTTCTTACATGTTGAACTCAACATACCTGTACTTTCTACTTCTTACATGTTGAACTCAAATACCTGTACTTTCTACTTCTTACATGTTGAACACAAATACCTGTACTTTCTACTTCTTACATGTTGAACCCAAATACCTGTACTTTCTACTTCTTACATGTTGAACACAAATACCTGTACTTTCTACTTCTTACATGTTGAACACAAATACTTGTACTTTCTACTTCTTACATGTTGAACACAAATACCTGTACTTTCTACTTCTCACATGTTGAACACAAATACTTGTACTTTCTACTTCTTACATGTTGAACCCAAATACCTGTACTTTCTACTTCTTACATGTTGAACACAAATACTTGTACTTTCTACTTCTTACATGTTGAACCCAAATACCTGTACTTTCTACTTCTCACATGTTGAACCCAAATACCTGTACTTTCTACTTCTTACATGTTGAACCCAAATACCTGTACTTTCTACTTCTCACATGTTGAACCCAAATACCTGTACTTTCTACTTCTTACATGTTGAACCCAAATACCTGTACTTTCTACTTCTTACATGTTGAACTCAAATACCTGTACTTTCTACTTCTTACATGTTGAACCCAAATACCTGTACTTTCTACTTCTACATGTTGAACTCCAAATACCTGTACTTTCTACTTCTCACATGTTGAACACAAATACCTGTATTTTCTACTTCTCAACATGTTGAACTCAAATACCTGTAACTTTCTACTTCCTTCACATGTTGAACTCAAATACCTGTACTTTCCTACTTCTTACATGTTGAACTCAAATACCTGTACTTTCTACTTCTTACATGTTGAACTACAAATACCTGTACTTTCTACTTCTTACATGTTGAACTCAAATACCTGTACTTTCTACTTCTTACATGTTGAACACAAATACCTGTACTTTCTACTTCTTACATGTTGAACTCAAATACCTGTACTTTCTACTTCTTACATGTTGAACTCAAATACCTGTACTTTCTACTTCTCACATGTTGAACACAAATACCTGTACTTTCTACTTCTTACATGTTGAACTCAAATACCTGTACTTTCTACTTCTTACATGTTGAACCCAAATACCTGTACTTTCTACTTCTTACATGTTGAACCCAAATACCTGTACTTTCTACTTCTACATGTTGAACATCAAATACCTGTACTTTCTACTTCTTACATGTTGAACCAAATACCTGTACTTTCTACTTCTTACATGTTGAACTCAAATACCTGTACTTTCTACTTCTTACATGTTGAACTCAAATACCTGTACTTTCTACTTCTTACATGTTGAACCTCAAATACCTGTACTTTCTACTTCTTACATGTTGAACCCAAATACCTGTACTTTCTACTTCTTACATGTTGAACTCAAATACCTGTACTTTCTACTTCTTACATGTTGAACCCAAATACCTGTACTTTCTACTTCTTACATGTTGAACCCAAATACCTGTACTTTCTACTTCTTACATGTTGAACTCAAATACCTGTACTTTCTACTTCTACATGTTGAACTCAAATACCTGTACTTTCTACTTCTTACATGTTGAAACTCAAATACCTGTACTTTCTACTTCTGACATGTTGAACCTCAAATACCTGTACTTTCTACTTCTGACATGTTGAACTCAAATACCTGTTACTTTCTACTTCTCACATGTTGAACTCAAATACCTGTACTTTCTACTTCTTACATGTGAACACACAAATACCTGTACTTTCTACTTCTTACATGTTGAACTCAAATACCTGTACTTTCTACTTCTTACATGTTGAACCAAATACTGTAACTTTCGACTTCTTAACATGTTGAACCCAAATACTGTACTTCTACTTCTTACCTGTTGAACCCAAATACCTGTACTTTCTACTTCTTACATGTTGAACTCAAATACCTGTACTTTCTACTTCTGACATGTTGAACCCAAATACCTGTACTTTCTACTGTCTCACATGTTGAACTCAAATACCTGTACTTTCTACTCTTACATGTTGAACCCAAATACCTGTACTTCTACTTCTTACATGTTAGAACTCAAATACCTGTACTTTCTACTTTCTCACATGTTGAACTCAAATACCTGTACTTTCTACTTCTTCACATGTTGAACACAAATACCTGTACTTTCTACTTCTTACATGTTGAAACCAAATACCTGTACTTTCTACTTCTTACATGTTGAACTCAAATACCTGTACTTTCTACTTCTTACATGTTGAACACAAATACCTGTACTTTCTACTTCTTACATGTTAGAACTCAAAATACCTGTACTTTCTACTTCTTACATGTTGAACTCAAATACCTGTACTTTCTACTTCTCACATGTTGAACACAAATACCTGTACTTTCTACTTCTTACATGTTGAACACAAATACCTGTACTTTCTACTTCTTACATGTTGAACTCAAATACCTGTACTTTCTACTTCTTACATGTTGAACACAAATACCTGTACTTTCTACTTCTTACATGTTGAACACAAATACCTGTACTTTCTACTTCTTACATGTTGAACATAAATACCTGTACTTTCTACTTCTTCCATGTTGAACTCAATACCTGTACTTTCTACTTCTTACATTGAACTCAAATACCTGTACTTTCTACTTCTTCCATGTTGAACTCAAATACCTGTACTTTCTACTTCTTACATGTTGAACTCAAATACTGTACTTTCTACTTCTTACATGTTGAACTCAAATACCTGTACTTTCTACTTCTTACATGTTGAACTCAAATACCTGTACTTTCTACTTCTTACATGTTGACACAAATACCTGTACTTTCTACTTCTTACATGTTGAACTCAAATACCTGTACTTTCTACTTCTTACATGTTGAACTCAAATACCTGTACTTTCTACTTCTCACATGTTGAACACAATACCTGTACTTTCTACTTCTCAACATCTTGAACTCAAATACCTGTACTTTTCTACTTCTTACATGTTGAACTCAATACCTGTACTTTCTACTTCTTACATGTTGAACCCAAATACCTGTACTTTCTACTTCTCACATGTTGAACACAAATACTTGTACTTTCTACTTCTTACATGTTGAACACAAATACCTGTACTTTCTACTTCTGACATGTTGAACTCAAATACCTGTACTTTCTACTTCTTACATGTTGAACCCAAATACCTGTACTTTCTACTTCTTACATGTTGAAACACAAATACCTGTACTTTCTACTTCTTACATGTTGAACCCAAATACCTGTACTTTCTACTTCTTACATGTTGAACTCAAATACCTGTACTTTCTACTTCTTACATGTTGAACTCAAATACCTGTACTTTCTACTTCTTACATGTTGAACACAAATACCTGTACTTTCTACTTCTGACATGTTGAACTCAAATACCTGTACTTTCTACTTCTTACATGTTGAACCCAAATACCTGTACTTTCTACTTCTTACATGTTGAACCCAAATACCTGTACTTTCTACTTCTTACATGTTGAACCCAAATACCTGTACTTTCTACTTCTTACATGTTGAAACCCAAATACCTGTACTTTCTACTTCTTACATGTTGAACCCAAATACCTGTACTTTCTACTTCTTACATGTTGAACCCAAATACCTGTACTTTCTACTTCTCACATGTTGAACTCAAATACCTGTACTTTCTACTTCTTACATGTTGAACCCAAATACCTGTACTTTCTACTTCTTACATGTAGAACTCAAATACCTGTACTTTCTACTTCTGACATGTTGAACTCAATCCTGTACTTTCTACTTCTTACATGTTGAACCCAAATACCTGTACTATCTACTTCTGACATGTTGAACTCAAATACCTGTACTTTCTACTTCTCACATGTTGAACCCAAATACCTGTACTATCTACTTCTGACATGTTGAACTCAAATACCTGTACTTTCTACTTCTCACATGTTGAACTCAATACCTGTACTTTCTACTTCTTACATGTTGAACACAAATACCTGTACTTTCTACTTCTTACATGTAGAACTCAAATACCTGTACTTTCTACTTCTGACATTTGAACCCAAATACTGTACTATCTACTTCTGACATGTTGAACTCAATACCTGTACTTTCTACTTCTCACATGTTGAACTCAAATACCTGTACCTATCTACTTCTGACATGTTGAACCCCAAATACCTGTACTTTCTACTTCTGACATGTTGAACTCAAATACCTGTACTTTCTACTTCTTACATGTTGAACCCAAATACCTGTACTATCTACTTCTGACATGTTGAACTCAAATACCTGTACTTTCTACTTCTCACATGTTGAACTCAAATACCTGTACTTTCTACTTCTTACATGTTGAACACAAATACCTGTACTTTCTACTTCTTACATGTAGAACTCAAATACCTGTACTTTCTACTTCTGACATGTTGAACTCAAATACCTGTACTTTCTACTTCTCACATGTTGAACTCAAATACCTGTTTCTACTACTTCTACATGTTGAACACAAATACCTGTACTTTCTACTTCTTACATGTTGAACCAAATACCTGTACTTTCTACTTCTTACATGTTGAACCAAATACCTGTACTTTCTACTTCTTACATGTTGAACCAAATACCTGTACTTTCTACTTCTTACATGTTGAACCAAATACCTGTACTTTCTACTTCTTACATGTTGAACCAAATACCTGTACTTTCTACTTCTTACATGTTGAACCAAATACCTGTACTTTCTACTTCTTACATGTTGAACACAAATACCTGTACTTTCTACTTCTTACATGTTGAACCAAATACCTGTACTTTCTACTTCTTACATGTTGAACCAAATACCTGTACTTTCTACTTCTTACATGTTGAACACAAATACCTGTACTTTCTACTTCTTACATGTTGAACCAAATACCTGTACTTTCTACTTCTTACATGTTGAACCAAATACCTGTACTTTCTACTTCTTACATGTTGAACAAATACCTGTACTTTCTACTTCTTACATGTTGAACCAAATACCTGTACTTTCTACTTCTTACATGTTGAACCAAATACCTGTACTTTCTACTTCTTACATGTTGAACACAAATACCTGTACTTTCTACTTCTTACATGTTGAACCAAATACCTGTACTTTCTACTTCTTACATGTTGAACACAAATACCTGTACTTTCTACTTCTTACATGTTGAACCAAATACCTGTACTTTCTACTTCTTACATGTTGAACCAAATACCTGTACTTTCTACTTCTTACATGTTGAACCAAATACCTGTACTTTCTACTTCTTACATGTTGAACCAAATACCTGTACTTTCTACTTCTTACATGTTGAACCAAATACCTGTACTTTCTACTTCTTACATGTTGAACCAAATACCTGTACTTTCTACTTCTTACATGTTGAACCAAATACCTGTACTTTCTACTTCTTACATGTTGAACAAATACCTGTACTTTCTACTTCTTACATGTTGAACCAAATACCTGTACTTTCTACTTCTTACATGTTGAACCAAATACCTGTACTTTCTACTTCTTACATGTTGAACCAAATACCTGTACTTTCTACTTCTTACATGTTGAACCAAATACCTGTACTTTCTACTTCTTACATGTTGAACCAAATACCTGTACTTTCTACTTCTTACATGTTGAACCAAATACCTGTACTTTCTACTTCTTACATGTTGAACCAAATACCTGTACTTTCTACTTCTTACATGTTGAACCAAATACCTGTACTTTCTACTTCTTACATGTTGAACCAAATACCTGTACTTTCTACTTCTTACATGTTGAACCACAATACCTGTACTTTCTACTTCTTACATGTTGAACCAAATACCTGTACTTTCTACTTCTTACATGTTGAACCAAATACCTGTACTTTCTACTTCTTACATGTTGAACACAAATACCTGTACTTTCTACTTCTTACATGTTGAACCAAATACCTGTACTTTCTACTTCTTACATGTTGAACCAAATACCTGTACTTTCTACTTCTTACATGTTGAACAAATACCTGTACTTTCTACTTCTTACATGTTGAACCAAATACCTGTACTTTCTACTTCTTACATGTTGAACCAAATACCTGTACTTTCTACTTCTTACATGTTGAACCCAAATACCTGTACTTTCTACTTCTTACATGTTGAACCAAATACCTGTACTTTCTACTTCTTACATGTTGAACCAAATACCTGTACTTTCTACTTCTTACATGTTGAACCAAATACCTGTACTTTCTACTTCTTACATGTTGAACACAAATACCTGTACTTTCTACTTCTTACATGTTGAACCAAATACCTGTACTTTCTACTTCTTACATGTTGAACAAAATACCTGTACTTTCTACTTCTTACATGTTGAACCCAAATACCTGTACTTTCTACTTCTTACATGTTGAACCAAATACCTGTACTTTCTACTTCTTACATGTTGAACCAAATACCTGTACTTTCTACTTCTTACATGTTGAACACAAATACCTGTACTTTCTACTTCTTACATGTTGAACCCAAATACCTGTACTTTCTACTTCTTACATGTTGAACCAAATACCTGTACTTTCTACTTCTTACATGTTGAACCCAAATACCTGTACTTTCTACTTCTTACATGTTGAACCAAATACCTGTACTTTCTACTTCTTACATGTTGAACCAAATACCTGTACTTTCTACTTCTTACATGTTGAACCAAATACCTGTACTTTCTACTTCTTACATGTTGAACCAAATACCTGTACTTTCTACTTCTTACATGTTGAACCAAATACCTGTACTTTCTACTTCTTACATGTTGAACCAAATACCTGTACTTTCTACTTCTTACATGTTGAACCAAATACCTGTACTTTCTACTTCTTACATGTTGAACCAAATACCTGTACTTTCTACTTCTTACATGTTGAACACAAATACCTGTACTTTCTACTTCTTACATGTTGAACCAAATACCTGTACTTTCTACTTCTTACATGTTGAACCAAATACCTGTACTTTCTACTTCTTACATGTTGAACCCAAATACCTGTACTTTCTACTTCTTACATGTTGAACCCAAATACCTGTACTTTCTACTTCTTACATGTTGAACTCAAATACCTGTACTTTCTACTTTCTTACATGTTGAACACAAATACCTGTACTTTCTACTTCTTACATGTTGAACTCAAATACCTGTACTTTCTACTTCTTACATGTTGAAACTCAAATACCTGTACTTTCTACTTCTTATCGTTACATGTTGAACATCAAATACCTGTACTTTCTACTTCTTAACATGTTGAAACTCAAATACCTGTACTTTCTACTTCTTACATGTTGAACTCAAATACCTGTACTTCTACTTTCTTACATGTTGAACCCAAATACCTGTACTTTCTACTTCTTACATGTTGAACTCAAATACCTGTACTTTCTACTTCTTACATGTTGAACCCAAATACCTGTACTTTCTACTTCTTACATGTTGAACCCAAATACCTGTACTTTCTACTTCTTACATGTTTGAACTCAAAATACCTGTACTTTCTACTTCTTACATGTTTGAACTCAAATACCTGTACTTTCTACTTCTTACATGTTGAACCCAATACCTGTACTTTCTACTTCTTACATGTTGAACCAAATACCTGTACTTTCTACTTCTTACATGTTGAACCCAAATACCTGTACTTTCTACTTCTTACATGTTGAACCAAATACCTGTACTTTCTACTTCTTACATGTTGAACCAAATACCTGTACTTTCTACTTCTTACATGTTGAACCAAATACCTGTACTTTCTACTTCTTACATGTTGAACCAAATACCTGTACTTTCTACTTCTTACATGTTGAACCAAATACCTGTACTTTCTACTTCTTACATGTTGAACCAAATACCTGTACTTTCTACTTCTTACATGTTGAACCCAAATACCTGTACTTTCTACTTCTTACATGTTGAACCAAATACCTGTACTTTCTACTTCTTACATGTTGAACCCAAATACCTGTACTTTCTACTTCTTACATGTTGAACCAAATACCTGTACTTTCTACTTCTTACATGTTGAACCAAATACCTGTACTTTCTACTTCTTACATGTTGAACCCAAATACCTGTACTTCTACTTCTTATATGTTGACTCAAATACCTGTACTTTCTACTTCTTACATGTTGAACCCAATACCTGTACTTTTTCTACTTCTCTCATTTTCCAAACAGCTGGTTCCTTTAGTCTGAATGTGTGTTGGGTGGCGTGATCAATTATTCTTTAGAGTCATTGCGTGCCTATTGATTTGAACACGATCCGTGTATCCATCATTTCCTGGTCTTCTCTAAAGAAGAGGGGACCAATGGAAACGTTGTCATGTTGCCCGTTGTTCAGCATGGAAAACATTCATTAGCTAACAATGACATTATTGTTCTATTAATATAAAGGGAGGTCAGGTACTCTTTAAAGCAGCTGCTAGTTATGGGTACTTTTTACTGAAGCACACTTCAAAGCCTCTTTACTTTGACTTGAGGAAAGAAGTTTAGTCAGTACTTCTACTTTCACCAGAGTATTTTTAAACTCGAGTATCGTACTTCAACTAGAGTAAAGGATGTGTGTACTTCTACTCGGGTAAAGGATGTGTGTACTTCTACTCGAGTACAGGATGTGTGTACTTCTACTCGGGTAAAGGATGTGTGTACTTCTACTCGAGTACAGGATGTGTGTACTTCTACTCGAGTACAGGATGTGTGTACGAGTACAGGATGTGTGTACTTCTACTCGAGTACAGGATGTGTGTACTTCTACTCGAGTAAAGGATGTGTGTACTTCTGCTCGAGTACAGGATGTATGTACTTCTACTTGAGTACAGGATGTGTGTACGAGTACAGGATGTGTGTACTTCTACTCGAGTACAGGATGTGTGTACTTCTACTCGAGTACAGGATGTATGTACTTCTACTCGAGTACAGGATGTGTGTACTTCTACTCGAGTACAGGATGTGTGTACTTCTACTCGAGTAAAGGATGTGTGTACTTCTACTCGAGTAAAGGATGTGTGTACTTCTACTCGAGTAAAGGATGTGTGTACTTCTACTCGAGTACAGGATGTGTGTACTTTTACTCGAGTACAGGATGTGTGTACTTTTACTCGAGTACAGGATGTGTGTACTTTTACTCGAGTACAGGATGTGGTACTTCTACTCGAGTACAGGATGTGTGTACTTCTACTCGAGTCCAGGATGGTGTCTTCTACTGAGTACAGGATGTGTGTACTTCTTCTCGAGTAAAGGATGTGTGTACTTCTACTCGAGTACAGGATGTGTGTACTTCTACTCGAGTACAGGATGTGTGTACTTCTACTCGAGTACAGGATGTGTGTACTTCTACTCGAGTACAGGATGTGTGTACTTCTACTCGAGTACAGGATGTGTGTACTTCTAGTCGAGTACAGGATGTGTGTACTTCTACTCGAGTACAGGATGTGTGTACTTCTACTCGAGTACAGGATGTGTGTACTTCTACTCGAGTACAGGATGTGTGTACTTCTACTCGAGTACAGGATGTGTGTACTTCTACTCGAGTACAGGATGTGTGTACTTCTACTCGAGTACAGGATGTGTGTACTTTTACTCGAGTACAGGATGTGTGTACTTCTACTCGAGTACAGGATGTGCTGATGCGTCTCTTCACAGATCTCAGGTGTGTAGCAGTCTGATTGCCTGTGGGATGAAACTGTGAGTAGAGCGGTGTTTGATAAAGTTTCCCTGATGTTCGACTGCGTGTTGGGACACAGAGAGAGATCTGAGTACTGAGGTTTATCGTGTTGGGACACAGAGAGAGATCTGAGTACTGAGGTTTATCGTGTTGGGACACAGAGAGAGATCAGAGTACTGAGGTGTATCTCCGGAGCTGAACTTTAGCCCCGGGCGATAACGAGAAGACGAGCTGACGGAGAAAAGCGCTTCTACAGAAAAACTGCAAGCTGTAACACTGACAGTAAATCTCTGATTACATGAAGACAGAGATGTATGGTTCACACACACAGGCTGGACTAAAGCACTCACTGTAGAGGCTAACAGGCTGGACTAAAGCACTCACTGTATAGTCTAACGGGCTGCACTAAAGCACACACTGTAGAGTCTAACAGGCTGGACTAAAGCACTCACTGTAGAGTCTAACAGGCTGGACTAAAGCACACACTGTAGAGTCTAACGGGCTGGACTAAAGCACTCACTGTAGAGTCTAACGGGCTGCACTAAAGCACTCACTGTAGAGGCTAACAGGCTGGACTAAAGCACACACTGTAGAGTCTAACGGGCTGGACTAAAGCACACACTGTAGAGGCTAACAGGCTGGACTAAAGCACACACTGTAGAGTCTAACAGGCTGGACTAAAGCACTCACTGTATAGTCTAACAGGCTGGACTAAAGCACTCACTGTAGAGTCTAACAGGCTGGACTAAAGCACTCACTGTAGAGTCTAACGGGCTGGACTAAAGCACTCACTGTAGAGTCTAACGGGCTGGACTAAAGCACTCACTGTAGAGTCTAACAGGCTGGACTAAAGCACTCACTGTAGAGGCTAACAGGCTGGACTAAAGCACTCACTGTAGAGTCTAACGGGCTGGACTAAAGCACTCACTGTAGAGTCTAACGGGCTGGACTAAAGCACACACTGAAGAGTCTAACAGGCTGGACTAAAGCACTCACTGTAGAGGCTAACAGGCTGGACTAAAGCACTCACTGTAGAGGCTAACAGGCTGGACTAAAGCACTCACTGTAGAGTCTAACGGGCTGGACTAAAGCACTCACTGTAGAGTCTAACGGGCTGGACTAAAGCACACACTGAAGAGTCTAACAGGCTGGACTAAAGCACTCACTGTAGAGGCTAACAGGCTGGACTAAAGCACTCACTGTAGAGTCTAACAGGCTGGACTAAAGCACTCACTGTAGAGGCTAACAGGCTGGACTAAAGCACACACTGAAGAGTCTAACAGGCTGGACTAAAGCACTCACTGTAGAGGCTAACAGGCTGGACTAAAGCACTCACTGTAGAGTCTAACGGGCTGGACTAAAGCACTCACTGTAGAGTCTAACAGGCTGGACTAAAGCACACACTGTAGAGGCTAACAGGCTGGACTAAAGCACACACTGTAGAGTCTAACAGGCTGGACTAAAGCACTCACTGTAGAGTCTAACAGGCTGGACTAAAGCACTCACTGTAGAGTCTAACAGGCTGGACTAAAGCACTCACTATAGAGGCTAACAGGCTGGACTAAAGCACACACTGTAGAGGCTAACAGGCTGGACTAAAGCACTCACTGTAGAGTCTAACAGGCTGGACTAAAGCACTCACTGTAGAGTCTAACGGGCTGGACTAAAGCACTCACTGTAGAGGCTAACAGGCTGGACTAAAGCACTCACTGTAGAGGCTAACAGGCTGGACTAAAGCACACACTGTAGAGGCTAACAGGCTGGACTAAAGCACTCACTGTAGAGTCTAACAGGCTGGACTAAAGCACTCACTGTAGAGTCTAACGGGCTGGACTAAAGCACTCACTGTAGAGGCTAACAGGCTGGACTAAAGCACACACTGTAGAGTCTAACGGGCTGGACTAAAGCACTCACTGTAGAGGCTAACAGGCTGGACTAAAGCACTCACTGTAGAGTCTAACAGGCTGGACTAAAGCACTCACTGAAGAGTCTAACAGGCTGGACTAAAGCACTCACTGTAGAGGCTAACAGGCTGGACTAAAGCACACACTGTAGAGTCTAACAGGCTGGACTAAAGCGCTCACTGTAGAGTCTAACAGGCTGGACTAAAGCACACACTGAAGAGTCTAACAGGCTGGACTAAAGCACACACTGAAGAGTCTAACAGGCTGGACTAAAGCGCTCACTGTAGAGTCTAACAGGCTGGACTAAAGCACTCACTGTAGAGTCTAACAGGCTGGACTAAAGCACACACTGAAGAGTCTAACAGGCTGGACTAAAGCACTCACTGTAGAGTCTAACAGGCTGGACTAAAGCACTCACTGTAGAGGCTAACAGGCTGGACTAAAGCACTCACTGTAGAGTCTAACGGGCTGGACTAAAGCACTCACTGAAGAGTCTAACAGGCTGGACTAAAGCACTCACTGTAGAGTCTAACGGGCTGGACTAAAGCACTCACTGTAGAGTCTAACGGGCTGGACTAAAGCACTCACTGTAGAGTCTAACAGGCTGGACTAAAGCACTCACTGTAGAGTCTAACAGGCTGGACTAAAGCTCTCACTGTAGAGTCTAACAGGCTGGACTAAAGCACTCACTGTATAGTCTAACAGGCTGGACTAAAGCGCTCACTGTAGAGTCTAACAGGCTGGACTAAAGCACACACTGAAGAGTCTAACAGGCTGGACTAAAGCACACACTGAAGAGTCTAACAGGCTGGACTAAAGCACACACTGAAGAGTCTAACAGGCTGGACTAAAGCACTCACTGTATAGTCTAACAGGCTGGACTAAAGCACTTACTGTAGAGTCTAACGGGCTGGACTAAAGCACACACTGAAGAGTCTAACGGGCTGGACTAAAGCACTCACTGTAGAGTCTAACGGGCTGGACTAAAGCACTCACTGTAGAGTCTAACGGGCTGGACTAAAGCACACACTGTAGAGTCTAACGGGCTGGACTAAAGCACACACTGTAGAGTCTAACGGGCTGGACTAAAGCACACACTGTAGAGGCTAACAGGCTGGACTAAAGCACTCACTGAAGAGTCTAACAGGCTGGACTAAAGCACACACTGTAGAGTCTAACGGGCTGGACTAAAGCACACACTGTAGAGTCTAACGGGCTGGACTAAAGCACACACTGTAGAGGCTAACAGGCTGGACTAAAGCACTCACTGTAGAGTCTAACAGGCTGGACTAAAGCACACACTGAAGAGTCTAACGGGCTGGACTAAAGCACACACTGTAGAGTCTAACATGCTGGACTAAAGCACTCACTGTAGAGTCTAACAGGCTGGACTAAAGCACTCACTGTAGAGTCTAACAGGCTGGACTAAAGCGCTCACTGTAGAGTCTAACAGGCTGGACTAAAGCACTCACTGTAGAGTCTAACAGGCTGGACTAAAGCGCTCACTGTAGAGTCTAACAGGCTGGACTAAAGCGCTCACTGTAGAGTCTAACGGGCTAGACTAAAGCGCTCACTGTAGAGTCTAACGGGCTAGACTAAAGCGCTCACTGTAGAGTCTAACGGGCTGGACTAAAGCACTCACTGTAGAGTCTAACGGGCTGGACTAAAGCACTCACTGTAGAGGCTAACGGGCTGGACTAAAGCACTCACTGTAGAGTCTAACAGGCTGGACTAAAGCACTCACTGTAGAGTCTAACAGGCTGGACTAAAGCACTCACTGAAGAGTCTAACGGGCTGGACTAAAGCACTCACTGTAGAGTCTAACGGGCTGGACTAAAGCACTCACTGTAGAGTCTAACGGGCTGGACTAAAGCACTCACTGTAGAGTCTAACGGGCTGGACTAAAGCACTCACTGTAGAGTCTAACAGGCTGGACTAAAGCACTCACTGTAGAGTCTAACGGGCTGGACTAAAGCACTCACTGTAGAGTCTAACGGGCTGGACTAAAGCACTCACTGTAGAGTCTAACGGGCTGGACTAAAGCACTCACTGTAGAGTCTAACGGGCTGGACTAAAGCACACACTGTAGAGGCTAACAGGCTGGACTAAAGCACTCACTGTAGAGGCTAACAGGCTGGACTAAAGCACTCACTGTAGAGTCTAACAGGCTGGACTAAAGCGCTCACTGTAGAGTCTAACGGGCTGGACTAAAACACACACTGTAGAGGCTAACAGGCTGGACTAAAGCACTCACTGTAGAGGCTAACAGGCTGGACTAAAGCACTTACTGTAGAGTCTAACAGGCTGGACTAAAGCACTCACTGTAGAGTCTAACAGGCTGGACTAAAGCACACACTGTAGAGTCTAACAGGCTGGACTAAAGCACTCACTGAAGAGTCTAACGGGCTGCACTAAAGCACACACTGTAGAGTCTAACGGGCTGCACTAAAGCACTCACTGTAGAGTCTAACAGGCTGGACTAAAGCACTCACTGTAGAGTCTAACGGGCTGCACTAAAGCACTCACTGTAGAGTCTAACGGGCTGCACTAAAGCACTCACTGTAGAGTCTAACAGGCTGGACTAAAGCACTCACTGTAGAGTCTAACGGGCTGCACTAAAGCACTCACTGTAGAGTCTAACGGGCTGGACTAAAGCACTCACTGTAGAGTCTAACAGGCTGGACTAAAGCACTCACTGTAGAGTCTAACGGGCTGCACTAAAGCACTCACTGTAGAGTCTAACGGGCTGGACTAAAGTACTCACTGTAGAGTCTAACAGGCTGGACTAAAGCACTCACTGTAGAGTCTAACGGGCTGGACTAAAGCTCTCACTGTAGAGTCTAACAGGCTGGACTAAAGCACTCACTGTAGAGTCTAACAGGCTGGACTAAAGCGCTCACTGTAGAGTCTAACAGGCTGGACTAAAGCACTCACTGTAGAGTCTAACAGGCTGGACTAAAGCGCTCACTGTAGAGTCTAACAGGCTAGGCTGGACTAAAGCACTCACTGGGTGAGTTCAGAGGCTCTCCAGGTGAGTTCAGAGGCTCTACAGGTGAGTTCAGAGGCTCTACAGGTGAGTTCAGAGGCTCAACAGGTGAGTTCAGAGGCTCAACAGGTGAGTTCAGAGGCTCTACAGGTGAGTTCAGAGGCTCTACAGGTGAGTTCAGAGGCTCTACAGGTGAGTTCAGAGGCTCTACAGGTGAGTTCAGAGGCTCTACAGGTGAGTTCAGAGGCTCAACAGGTGAGTTCAGAGGCTCAACAGGTGAGTTCAGAGGCTCTACAGGTGAGTTCAGAGGCTCTACAGGTGAGTTAGTTGAGGAACTACAATTAAGATGGCGACACGAGCGATTGCTGCGAACGCAGCGAACGCTGATCTCCTAAAATTAAGGGTGCTTTATCCAGTATTACCAAGGATATAAGAGACTTAAATAAGACCCGAAAGGATGACAGGATAACAATTAAAAAACTGCTGGAAACGATCGGAAGCATGGAGAGGATAATGAAGGAAAAGACGAGAAAGATTGTCATGCTGGAGAGAAGGATCGAGGAGCCTGAACAACACACCCGAAAAGAGGATGCTATCGTGACCGGATTAAAAATCATAAAACCATATTCCCAGGTAGTGAAAGGAGATTCTTCTACAGACAGAGACGGACATGATTCGGTGGAAACACAGGTGCTCGAGGCACTTAACGATCGTGGCGTGTACCTGAAGTCTGAGGAGATTGAGATCTGCCACACACTTGGGAAGCCGTCGGAAAGTGGATTCCAAAGGGTGATCATAAAACGTGTGAGCAGAAAGACAAAAGTTTGTATGATGATAAACGCCAAGAAACTGAAAGGGACCGGAATCTACATTAACGAGCACCTCACGAAAAGGAACGCGGATATCGCAAGAACTGCGAGAGACCTGAGGAAGAGGAACAAAATCGAAGCTACGTGTACAAGGGACTGTAAAATATTCATCAAAACAAACAGACAGTGAGGACTTCTCTATATTTTAATGAACTCTGAGGATAAGAATATTATTGGTAAAGTATTGACAAATAATGCAATTACATCTATGCGCTATTTTCCCTCACTTCATTCATTAAGCGTGAGTCAAAAGTTCCATCGACCACTCGATAATAATCCGTTATATTCAGTTTTGTATTTTGTCCTGTGTGTTAAAATAAATCCTCTGTATTGTATGATCAGTCATGAACTTACCTCCGTGTATGTACCATGAACTCAAATCACACGGTCCCAGTGACCGGAGTGACCGGAGTGACCGGAGTGAACTCTAAGGATCTAAATGTCTTTGATGAAAAACACAGCAGCCAAAGAAGTAACTCAGCTCAGCTCACACACCATAAAACAAGTACAAGTCAAAACAAAAAACAATTTAAAAGCAAAAAAGCAACACTCTGAAAGATGTTGAAACGCCAAATGTTAAAACGCTAAGGAGAAGAGGTGGGTTTTAAGAAGCGATTTCAAAGCAGGCAGTGTGGAGGCCTGTCTGATCTCCAGGGGCAGAGCGTCCACAGTGTGGAGGCCTGTCTGATCTCCAGGGGCAGAGCGTCCACAGTGTGGAGGCCTGTCTGATCTCCAGGGGCAGATTGTTCCACAGTGTGGAGGCCTGTCTGATCTCCAGGGGCAGAGCGTTCCACAGTGAGGAGGCCTGTCTGATCTCCAGGGGCAGAGCGTTCCACAGTGAGGAGGCCTGTCTGATCTCCAGGGGCAGAGCGTTCCACAGTGTGGAGGCCTGTCTGATCTCCAGGGGCAGAGCGTCCACAGTGTGGAGGCCTGTCTGATCTCCAGGGGCAGAGCGTCCACAGTGTGGAGGCCTGTCTGATCTCCAGGGGCAGAGCGTTCCACAGTGTGGAGGCCTGTCTGATCTCCAGGGGCAGATTGTTCCACAGTGTGGAGGCCTGTCTGATCTCCAGGGGCAGAGCGTTCACAGTGTGGAGGCCTGTCTGATCTCCAGGGGCAGAGCGTTCCACAGTGTGGAGGCCTGTCTGATCTCCAGGGGCAGAGCGTTCCACAGTGAGGAGGCCTGTCTGATCTCCAGGGGCAGAGCGTTCACAGTGTGGAGGCCTGTCTGATCTCCAGGGGCAGAGCGTTCCACAGTGTGGAGGCCTGTCTGATCTCCAGGGGCAGAGCGTTCACAGTGTGGAGGCCTGTCTGATCTCCAGGGGCAGAGCGTTCACAGTGTGGAGGCCTGTCTGATCTCCAGGGGCAGAGCGTTCCACAGTGTGGAGGCCTGCCTGATCTCCAGGGGCAGAGCGTTCCACAGTGTGGAGGCCTGTCTGATCTCCAGGGGCAGAGCGTTCCACAGTGTGGAGGCCTGTCTGATCTCCAGGGGCAGAGCGTTCCACAGTGTGGAGGCCTGTCTGATCTCCAGGGGCAGAGCGTTCCACAGTGTGGAGGCCTGTCTGATCTCCAGGGGCAGAGCGTTCACAGTGTGGAGGCCTGTCTGATCTCCAGGGGCAGAGCGTGCTACAGTGTGGAGGCCAGAGAAGCAACGGCCCCTCTGAGCTTTGACCTGGTTTAGGCACATTCAGGAGCAGCTGGTCCGCTGACCTGAGAGGGCGGCTCGGCGTGTAATGCTGTAGCAGCTCAGCAAGGTATGGTGGGGTCAAGCCATTTAGGGATTTAAAAGTAAATAAAAGAATTTTAAAATGGATCCTAAAATAAATTGGCAGCCAGTGGAGAGAAGCTAAAACAGGGGCAATGTGGTCATACTTCCGTGTGCCAGTTAAGAGCCTTGCTGCGGCATTTTGCACCCGCTGCAGTCGTGCGAGGGAGGACCCACTGACCCCCATGTAGAGAGAGTTACAGTAGTCCAGCCGGGAGGTGACAAAGGCATGGATTACTGTCTCAAACTGCTGTCTGGAGAGAAAAGGTTTTACTTTGGCTGCCTCAGGTGATAAAAGCTCGTTTTTACCACCGACTTAATCTGACTCTCAAGTTTGAGTTCACGGTCCATTTTAATACCAAGGTTCGTAACGGTGGGCTTGGTGTACTGATGCAAGGAACCCAGGTCTACAGAAGTGGTGTCAGTGGTGCTACCAAAAACCATTACTTCTGTTTTTCCTTCATTGAGTTTAAGGAAATTGCACGCCATCCAGGCCTTTATGTCATCTAGGCACTTTAGCAGTGGGCTAATTAAGTAACCCTCCTTCTTTGTTAGAGGGACATACATCTGGCTATCGTCAGCATAGCAGTGGAATGCGATGCCGTGCGTTCTAAAAATGGACCCAAGAGGGAGCAAATAGAGGGAGAATAGCAGGGGGCCTAATACTGAGCCCTGTGGGACCCCAGACAGGAGTGGAGCAGAGGATGACTCGGAGTCACCAAGGCTGACAGAGAAAGTTCTGTCCTTCAAATATGACCTGAACCATTCCAGGGCTTTTCCCTCAATGCCCACCCACTTCTCCAAGCGGGAGATCAGGATGTCATGGTCGACTGTATCGAAAGCAGCAGTTAAGTCAATAAGTAGGAGCACAACGCAGTCCCCAGAGTCAGTAGATAAAAGGATGTCATTAAAGAGTCTTAAAAGCGCTGTTTCAGTGCTGTGCATAGTTTTAAAACCGGATTGGAAAACCTCCAGTATGTTGTTCTCTTCCAGAGAAAACATAATTTGACTGTAGACAATCTTCTCCAGGATCTTTGACATAAAAGGCATTTTGGAAATGGGCCTACAATTAGCCAGAACTGTGGGATCCAGGCTGGGTTTTTTAATACGAGGTTGCACTACTGCATGCTTCAGGTTTTCTGGGACCTTCCCTGAGAGCAGGCTACTGTTTAAAACTGCCAGCACAGATGGTCCAACAGTGGGGAAAACCTCTTTAAAAAGTCGAGGCGCGACAGGGTCATTTGGAGAACCAGAGGGCTTTAACTTGGAGACAATCTCCTGTACAAAAGACAGAGCTACATGCTCAAACTGGTTAAAGACAGCAGAACACGGTGCAGGATCTGAGGGGTCAGGCAGGAGCAGAGATTTGAGCTCTAGTGGAGTTTACCTTATTAATGAAAAAGTGAAGAAAATCTTCACAGACCGCGGTAGAGGTCTCCATAAAGCTATTCTGGGGGCATTAAGGACCAAATCAATAGTCTGGAACAGAACACGTGGCTTATGACGATTTGACAGAAAGATGTCAGATAAAAGTTAGCTTTTCGCCTCTTTCACAGTGATCTGATAGAAACGCCAACACTCCCTCTTTCAAATGAAACTTGATGGTAGAAAGTCTCTCCCTCTGCTGCAACAACCTCCTTGAATCTGTCACCGTAGACATTGAGCTAAAACAGAACAAACATATACTCGTCTCATGCATGTACAGAAAGCCTGGAAGTAATCTTGAGGAATTTAATGAACAAGTAGAAAACATGCTCAGACCTCATAGAATTAAAAACCTTTATGTGTGTGGAGATTTCAACGTTAATATATTAAAACACAACTCGCTCCAACAGGCGAGACACTTCATGGATATGTTTCCTTCTCTCGGCTTCTCCCTCTCATAACCAAACCAACCAGATTAACGAGCACTACTGAAACCTTATTGATAACATGTTCACTAACGTCATAGTGGGGCCCTCATCACTGATGTCAGTGATGAGGGCCCCACTATGATGTGATCACCTGCCAATAGTCACAATCTGCAGAAAAGAACCTGTAAATAACAAAGAACAAAAGACATACATAACTAAGCGGACATTAAATGACAGTTCTCTAAATAAATTAAATATTAACTTAAAAAATGAAAAATGGCAAGAAGTGTTTGAGATTCAAGATGTAAACAAATCCTATAATGAGTTTGTAAGGATTTTCATGCAAAACATGAACGAATGTTGTCCATATATTAAAATTAAGATCAGGATTAAGCAACAGGAATAATAACGACTCAAAACCCTGGTTCACTCGTGGACTGAAAAACGCCTGCTGTAAGAAAAATGCACTCTATAGGACATTTTTGAAAAGTAAAAGCACTGAAGATGAAAGTCGTTATAAATTGTATAAAAACAAATTGACTACAATCCTTAGAAACTGTGAAAAACGATACTTCTCTGAAAAAATAGAAAATGCCATAGGAGATATGAAAACCACTTGGAAGGTAATAAATAGCATAATTAAGAAGAAAAGAACTGACAACAGAAACGAATTCAAGAACTTCCAAACCGAAGGAAAACCCCAACGGATGCTGCAAAAAGCTTCGATGAGTTCTTTACTGAAACCTGGCGAGTGACATCAGCCCAGCTTCATGTGAAGCTGCAACCAACAGAGTATGTTCCTGAACCCGGTTACAGAAAATGAACTGCTTGATATTGTTAATACTCAACACAGTAAACAGTCCAAAGATTATTTAGGACTTAATATTGTTAAACAAGTCGCACCAAACATTGTAGCATAAATACATGCAATAAATCGTTCCAACAAGGTATTTTTCCCAATGAAATGAAAATCGAAGGTGATTCCGGTTTTCAAATCTGGTGATAAATCTAGTTTGAATAATTATAGACCCATTTCTTTACAACCACAGTTATCAAAAGTCCTGGAGTCCTTCCTCAGCACAGTTAATGCACTGTGCCCCAGCCAATATGGATGTCAGAAGAATCACTCTTCTTCTTCAGCAGTAATGCAACTGGTTGAAGAAATGACCAACAACATTGAGAACCAAAAGGTTACAGCTGGTATATTCATTGAGCTTAAAAAGACTTCTGATACTGTGAACCATCCTGCTGCACACATTAGAACATTACGGCATAAGGGGTCAAGCCAAAGAATGGGTCAAGAGTTATCTGATAGGCTACGATATGTGGACGAGGCGAAATCAAACAATCTTCCTATAACATGTGGAGTCCCTCAAGGATCCATGTTAGGTCCAAAACTGTTCCTGATTTATATGAATGACATTATCAACACCTCAGACATGTTCAAACTCATTCTGTTTGCCGATGATGCCACCATTCTCTGCTCCCATGTGATCGTGGTGATCTTGTTAAAATTGTGAATGCAGAATTAGAAATACTATGTAACTGGTTTGCAGTTAATGAATGATCCCTTAATGTGTCAAAACTAATGACATGTTATTCAATACAGAGTCTGAGAGTAGAAATGACTGCATGATACGGACTGGCCATACTGAGAGAGAACGTTGGTGCATGTACATTTTTAGGACTCATTGTTGATGAGAAACTCAACTGGAAGCAGCATATAAATGATGTACAAACTAAACTGTGAAAAACAAGGTATTTTGTATCATAAGAACATTCTGGAGGAACAATACTCTGAACTCTTTATAACAGTCTATTTCTCCCTTACCTTTACTACTGCTCTGAAATATGGGGAAACACGTACGCAACAAATCTACAACAAATAATAACATCTAAAAAAAAGGTATTCCGAATAGTCTGTGGTAAATATGAACACACAACTCCCAGATTTAAACAACTCAATCTATTCAAATGTGTTGAGAGTTAAGCTTCAAACAGTACTGATTATGCACCCATAACAAAATGCCTACTGACATTCAAAAGCAGTTCCAACGCAGTCAGGAGAAACCCAAGCAGGCATCCTCACTGGTTGGTAGCAAGCCCTGTAGAACAACCATCCAATCACACAGCTGATCCATGATCAGTTAGAGCGAGGAATGGACTTCACTCAGACCTTCCAAGCGTCACGACTCATCAACAATTCAAAAGTAAAAACCGTTATATTTGCAGATTACTCCAGCTAACAAGTATTTGATATTCCCAGTATTACTTATATATGCATTTACTTTTTTCTTGCCCTAACTTTTATTTTTTTCCAGTTTTCATTAGTTTTCTTTATTTCTTTGTATTCGTTCATTTCTAGACGTTTTTGACGAAATAAGTGCGGATTATTATATTGATGCTAATGATGACGCACGGGAGGGCTACTCCCCATCAGCTGTGCTTCAGCCCTCAGAGGCTCTCCAGGTGAGTTCAGAGGCTCTACATGTGAGTTCAGAGGCTCTACAGTTCTACAGGTGAGTTCAGAGGCTCTACAGTTCTACAGGTGAGTTCAGAGGCTCTACAGGTGAGTTCAGAGGCTCTCCAGGTGAGTTCAGAGGCTCTACAGTTCTACAGGTGAGTTCAGAGGCTCTACAGGTGAGTTCAGAGGCTCTACAGGTGAGTTCAGAGGCTCTACAGTTCTACAGGTGAGTTCAGAGGCTCTACAGTTCTACAGGTGAGTTCAGAGGCTCTACAGGTGAGTTCAGAGGCTCTACAGGTGAGTTCAGAGGCTCTACAGGTGAGTTCAGAGGCTCTACAGTTCTACAGGTGAGTTCAGAGGCTCTACAGGTGAGTTCAGAGGCTCTACAGGTGAGTTCAGAGGCTCTACAGGTGAGTTCAGAGGCTCTACAGGTGAGTTCAGAGGCTCTACAGTTCTACAGGTGAGTTCAGAGGCTCTACAGGTGAGTTCAGAGGCTCTACAGGTGAGTTCAGAGGCTCTACAGGTGAGTTCAGAGGCTCTACAGGTGAGTTCAGAGGCTCTACAGTTCAACAGATGAGTTCAGAGGCTCTACAGGTGAGTTCAGAGGCTCTACAGGTGAGTTCAGAGGCTCTACAGTTCTACAGGTGAGTTCAGAGGCTCTACAGGTGAGTTCAGAGGCTCTACAGGTGAGTTCAGAGGCTCTACAGGTGAGTTCAGAGTCTCTACAGGTGAGTTCAGAGGCTCTACAGGTGAGTTCAGAGGCTCTACAGGTGAGTTCAGAGGCTCTACAGTTCTACAGGTGAGTTCAGAGGCTCTCCAGGTGAGTTCAGAGTCTCTACAGGTGAGTTCAGAGGCTCTACAGGTGAGTTCAGAGGCTCTACAGGTAGTTTTTATAGGCTCTGAGAGCAGCTGTTACCTGTACAGGTGAGTTCAGACTACAGGTGAGTTTGGAGTTTCGAGGACTCACCTTGAGGGGCGCGTGCAGCAGAGAGTGGATCCCGGAGATCTGCTCGCTCAGCGGAAGGTTTTCCTCCACGTTGGCCGGCGGAGGTCGCCTCGGTTCGGGGAAGTTTGTGCAGATGAAGGGGTCAGAGTCCTCCAGGAACTGCACCCGACACACGATGGAAGCCATGCCGAGGAGGGAGCGCCTTCTGCGGCCACAGCAGTGCGGGAGGGTCGGTGTGATACGGAGCGACTTCAGAAACACTTTGGAGAGGAAAACCGGTCCGTCCGAGGCTGAGAGCGGACTGTGAAGCGGCGGAGGATAAACACTGATGCACTTCCGGGGAGGCCTTTCAAAATAAAGGCGGATTCTTGTTTTATTTTTACAGAATATCTGTTTCAATGAAGTTTAAAGCTTCTGTTATTCTGGGTGTATTTCTGTGTGTCTACATTTATATTCACCTTTTTCACTTCTTGTGTAAGTTCTTCTTTTGTATTACATTTACTTATACTTATATACTAACAAAGCACTTATATACTAACAAAGCACTTATATACTAACAAAGCACTTATATACTAACAGAGCACTTATATACTAACAAAG
>JAPTMU010000190.1:278753-283753 GCA_028583405.1 Pogonophryne albipinna
CGAAGTTTTCATAATAAAACCGGATATATTCCCCTCACTGTCAAATGATTACAGTGATATCTGCATTACTCATCCACTAAAGAACATCAGTTTATCCTTTATTACACAATATGGATTGGTTTAAATTGTGTACAATGCTTTTGTGTTTTTAACCTTCGGTTCAGAGAAACACATAGTTTTTTAGGAGTTTAGACACTACAGTTTCCGAAGACACTACACTTCCCAGAATCCCCAGCTATCATTTGGGACTACAACATCCGCCTTGCTTTACAAACCCCGTGATTAGCCCTCAAGCTCTGTGATTGGATGTTGGAGTGGCAGTGCGACAAGGTTACGCTGAGCGTCAACAGCTCTTTGAAATGGAATGGAACCACGGCAGACTTTCCAAAACTGGAATTGAACGGGTCCAGCCCCCGGCACCAGCCCCCCGGCTCCAGCCCATACATCCATGGTCCAGCCCCCGGCTCCAGCCCCCCGGCTCCAGCCCCCCGGCTCCAGCCCATACATCCATGGTCCAGCCCCCGGCTCCAGCCCCCCAGCTCCAGCCCCCCGGCTCCAGCCCCCCGGCTCCAGCGTCCTGCACTAAACTGTTTTATTGTAGAGATCACTACAGTATCTTCTTGATATTTTCAATGTTGTATGCAGGCCACTCTTAATATTTAAATGTTTTCATCAAATAAAACGTATTCAACAACAAAATTCAATAACGTGCTTTAACCACTAGGCGGCGCGGGTTAAAAAACCAGTGGTTTAGTTAATAAAACATAATAATATCAAACATAATATGACTATTAACTCTATTGTGAAATGAAAACAGAACGGTAAAGGAAAATATAGTTTCAGTCTCTCGATTTGAAGCTTATGCATTGTACCATGAACCTGTATAGACCTGTAACAGTCAACTGCGTGAGGGGCTGGAAAGGTAATGAATTAATGAATTAATTAAAATGTCGAACTCGGACTTCATTTTAAGGACATTTCGGCCAGGGGTGTAGAGCTATATTTGTTTAAGCACCGGATCGGCAAAACAGGAGAGTGTGTGCACCAGTTTGCCTTGATCTATGAATTCATGTCTGTGACTCTCACAGTATCTGCTGCCCACAGCTGTTTGATAGAAGGAACACCTCCTTCACTTCATCTCTGCAGCACCAGGAGGCAGCGGGAGGGTTAACTCAGCCTCTGAGAAGAGGAGCGCGCCGTGCCTTTCACGCCCCGCCTTTCACGCACCGCCTTCACTGTGTTTGCCTTCAGAATCATAAGAAAGGCTAAGAGCGACCACAGGCTGATGTGTTTTAACCTCACAAACCTCTACACACACACACCTCTACACACACACCTCTACACACACACCTCTACACACACACGATTTAAACGCAGACTTCTGTTCCTCCATGTTTCGTTGTTTCCGTTTCACTGAGCGGACACGCCCCTTTTTTTTCAAACGCTCCCTTCTTTGGTCCGTCTGCGGCGGGAACAGGTTTTGTGCGCTGTGATGATTCGGCTGTTCCTTTAGTAACGAATATTAAATGTTCATTTGATCATTGGTTTTATTTTGAAAACGTCGAGATCGGAAATACTGTTTTCAACCCGTAACTTTAAATGGAGGCTGCCGCATACTTCAAATCATCTTCGTAATATCTATCAAACTATAGATCCTACATATCGACTGGACGTGGATTCTAAAAGTACAATATACACTTCTCGCTAGAAATCTAATCAAAAAGCGTTTTAATGGGCAAACTATTCTACAAGTTAGGATTTTACAGAGAGGGTTATTTGTGAATAAACGACCATCTGTAGCGTTTGCATTCAACGGGAGCAGGACGTATTAAGCGCTTGAACAAACGACATATTTGGTCGTATGAGTTGGAGGACTTGTTGAACAGGAAGTACATCTGCCTCCCCAACACAGTCTCACGGCATTTGGTGTTATAGTCACAACAAGAATCTATTGATTCGTGTTCACCACCATTTTGCCATTTTCTTCGTGTCACACAGAACGATTTTAAAAGCGATGTAAATAATAACAAATTAGAAGGAAAAACAGATTTAAAAATACAGATGTCAGTATTCTGAGGCTCTAAGCCATTTCTTTTCCTACAAACAAACTCAGACATATACAATTTAAAATAAAAGGGTTTGGCTTAGGGTCAGATATTGAGTAAGAACATGTTTTTATGAACCACACAGCTTCCGGTATTCCAGGACCCGACCGGACAAAAAGACGAGCTGCACTGCAGGCACGAAACATACTACCAAGAGAAATACATTGCTTTTAAAATCGTTCTGTGTGACACAAAAAAAATGCAAGAATCGTGTTGGTGAACACGAATCAATAGATTAAATACATTTCATGACTATAACACGAAATGCCGTGACACTGGGTTGGCCTCCCAGCGAAACCAGGAAGTCATTATCCAAAACAAGTGCTCACAATCTGACAGTTTGTGACCTCAACAAACATGCTTTTTAAAATACTTTTCTCCTTTTTCATATTCAGAATATTTTTCAGAATATAAATATTACGCTTTGAGAAGAACTCTACACTGTATTGGTAGTATTAGAAGACAAAGAGTGGGAGAGGATTGTGAACGGGGGAGGCTTTATCGTGAGCTTGATCATCAGAACTCCTCATGGAATCCCGAACTGGTAATGAGCCAATATTTTGTCCATGAGCGTCTTGCCTGCCGGCTCGCAGTTTTTGTTGATTTGGGCATATTTCCTGGACAGGCTACAGACACAGTTAATAATAACTGTAATATCCCAGTTATAAACGACATGAATCAAAGATGTGTTGCTGTATTTTAGTGGTAAAAAAATGCATTCATCATCTTAATTATTCTATATATAGAATTTACACAGTGCCTGTAAACCGGAGGAGAACGCTGACATTTCTCCTCCTACTTGAAATACTACGGAGGGATAGGGTCTGCAAATGAGTTTATTTGGGGGATGGGCCGGATGCTCTGACCGCTCCACTTCCTGCCCGGCGCCTCTGCAACGTCTCGCGTCGGAAAATAGTCTTCAATCCTTTTGAGCGGAGTCCAGCGCCGAGGCGCTTCAGGGACGCTTCTGAGCCGTAACGGCCCGTCCACACAGCGGCGTGCGTTGACGCTTGCCGGCGGGCGTGTCTGACACTCGACCAACAACCAATCACATGAATCTCCCGCCACACAAGCACGCGGTTTGATTGGCTAGAGCTTGTACTGGCATATGATTCGATTTGCTGACGCCTCCTTGAACATTGCTCAACTTTTGAAGCTTGCAACGCCAGCAACGCTCCACGTCGCTTCCCAAAATGCAGTTCGGCTAAAAGTGACGTCACCCCATTCAAAGTGAATGGGCAGAAGCGTTGGAAGCTTCAACGCACGCCACTGTGTGGACGGGCCGTAACGCGGCGCGTCTGGTGGAATAGCACCCATTGAGCTGCGGACGCCGCGGCGCAGCCGTAACGCGACGCAGCCGTAACGCGACGCAGCCGTAACGCGACGCAGACGGACCCGGTGGAATCTAGGGGTAATGGCGCATTTCCACTACAGCGCGGTTTAAGCGTGCCGTGCCCGGCCCGTTTTTGGTTGCGTTTCCACTTGGCGTAGTTCCGGCTAGCGGGTACTATTTCACAGTTTTTCTGGCCCCATAAAATCGAGGTTCTTTCCGGGCCAACAACCGGGCTGAGTCGGGCTGAGTATGCTAAACTAGAGAGAGAATCGCTGGCATGGGGGCTACAACTACAACAAGATGAACATATTTGACCGTGATTTAATTGTAATACACGTTTCTAAATGATGCCGAAGTAACAAGATACTGATACCGGTTAGTAAAAACCATGAATTAATGCTTTGACAAGTCTGCAGACAGACGGCAGGCGGAACACCCTTCTAAAATTTCACCCTTCGCACTCTCCAAGAACTTGGAGTTTCAGGCTCTGCACTTTCCCTCCTCACCTCATACCTCAAAGACCGTACCTACAGGGTTACTTGGAGAGGGTCCGAGTCCGACCCTTGTCAATTAACTACAGGGGTCCCTCAGGGCTCTGTTCTTGGTCCCCTCCTCTTCTCTCTGTACACAAACTCGCTCGGATCTGTCATTAGCCCGCATGGTTTTTCATACCACTGCTACGCTGACGACACCCAATTAATTCTGTCCTTTCCCCGCTCAGAGACCCAGGTCGTCGCACGCATCTCTGCTTGTCTAGCTGACATCTCTCAGTGGATGTCTGCTCATCACCTCAAGCTCAACCTTGACAAGACTGAACTGCTTTTCCTTCTGGGAAAAGATTGTCCCACTCTTGACCTGACGATCAACATCGGCACCTCTGTTGTTTCCCCGACTCAGACTGCAAGGAATCTGGGTGTGACCCTAGATAACAACCTGTCCTTCACTGCAAACATCGCTGCTACAACCCGCTGCTGCAGATACACGCTTTACAACATCAGGAGGATACGTCCCCAGCTGACCCAGAAAGCCACGCAGGTTCTGGTCCAGGCTCTCGTCACCTCACGCCTAGACTACTGCAACTCCCTCCTGGCTGGTCTACCTGCATGTGCCATCCGACCTCTGCAGCTCATCCAGAATGCAGCGGCTCGTCTGGTCTTCAACCTTCCTAAATGTTCCCACGCCGCTCCTCCGCTCCCTCCACTGGCTTCCAGTAACTGCTAGAATCCACTTCAAGACACTGATACTTGCGTACCATGCTGCGAATGGATCTGGCCCTTCCTACATCCAGGACATGGTTAAACCGTACACCCCAGCACGTGCACTCCGCTCTGCATCAGCCAAACGACTCGCTGCACCCTCGCTGCGAAGGGGACCCAAGTTCCCATCAGCAGAAACACGTGGGTTTGCTATCCTGGCTCCAAGATGGTGGAATGAGCTCCCATTGACATCAGGACAGCAGAAAGCTTACACACCTTCCAGACTGAAAACTCATCTCTTTCGACTCCACTTCGAGCAATAGAACTATTAACAAAGCACTTATATACTAACAAAGGACTGGCTTA
>JAPTMU010000190.1:288753-303753 GCA_028583405.1 Pogonophryne albipinna
AGTCTGTCCCCATGTTGCCATATTTGGGTGCCCAGAAGATTACAACAGATACAACTGGGGGCAATTAGATATTCTGGCATTTACTTCGTTATTGGCCAGACGACTTCTTCTTCACTGGAAATCCAAAAACGCTCCTTCCTGTGCTAAGTGGCGCAGCGATGTCTGTCTTTTCTAAGGTTGGAGGAAATGAAGTTAAGAGGCAGAACCTCTATGTTTTACTCTAAGTGGCAACCCTTCTTAACCTTCTTCCAATCTCTCGCATTTTTGGCTACTGATTGATGGACCCCCCCCCCTTCCTCTTTATTATGTATTTATGTTAATTTTTTGTCTTTGTATTGTTTTAGTATTATTATTTTGATTTTATTATTATTATTGCTATTATTATCTTGTTTAGTTCACTCCCTTATATTTGGCTATCTGGTCTGTTTGAGTTATGAAGGTGGTTTACATACTGTATGCCTTCAAGAGAAAATGAACCATGTATGGCTTGATGCACAATAGTAGAGACTAAATGGTTACTAGTAGCTTTGAACTGTGGTCCCTGTCAATGTACCAAATGTCTTTTTTATTTTAGGTTCTTCAGACGATCCCCCTTTTGCCTCGATGACAGCTTCCAGAGGAAATCCCCTGGGATGCACATCATGTGTGATCGACCTGATTCCCTTCATGACGTCTGTCTTCTGATTCCTGCTGACTCCTGCTCCACTGACCTGTGATCTGTTATCTGTCTGGTGCTAAAGATGTGACTCTGAACACACCACAGTGTTATCTATCTGGTGATAAAGATGTGACCCTGAACACACCACAGTGTTATCTATCTGGTGATAAAGATGTGACTCTGAACACACCACAGTGTTATCTATCTGGTGCTAAAGATGTGACCCTGAACACACCACAGTGTTATCTATCTGGTGATAAAGATGTGACCCTGAACACACCACAGTGTTATCTATCTGGTGCTAAAGATGTGACCCTGAACACACCACAGTGTTATCTATCTGGTGCTAAAGATGTGATCCTGAACACACCACAGTGTTATCTATCTGGTGCTAAAGATGTGACCCTGAACACACCACAGTGTTATCTAGCTGGTGCTAAAGATATGACCCTGAACACACCACAGTGTTATCAGCAGGCAGAGCTCCAGGTGTGTCAGCTGCAGGTCACAGTTTACAGCTTTACGGTGCATTCAAGGACACTGAATGCCTCTTCTCCTCATGTCTGTCCCCAGAGTTTGATCTGACATCAGGCTGTTGGGTTTGGCAGCAGAGCGTCAGATGCCGGACGCTGAACGTGCCCTTGAACGCCCCGCAGAGGGGGTTAAAAAGATGATGTAACTTTGATCAGATCTACCGATAGTTAACGAGTTCTGATCAAGATAACAAACTAGAGTTCACTGAACGAGCTCTAAATGACGATTGGTCCTGTGCACCGTCACCCTCTGTTTACAGACTCCTCCCAGTGCGGCTCAGTGGGAGGAGTCTCAGTGACCTAGTGACATCACAGTGACAGGAAGTGTCAACATTAGCTTCACCTGGACGACCCTCACCAACAGACAGTAGGTACAGTAACAGGGGGGGGGGGTCAGAGGTCACGCCCCCCCCCCCCCCACTCAGACTGATTTCACAACAGCTGACCCTCGTTTCTAGGAACACAGATAATGGGGGGGGGGGTTAAGCAACTCTGCAGAGCTGAGGGGAGGACAGTGATGGACACACACACACACACACACACACACACACACACACACACACACACACACACACACACACAGCGGAGAAAAGGACCACAAGGGGTAAACATTAAGTATTGTATTAAGTGTATTTGTTAGCAGCGATCACACAGACACACGCTACAATGCATCATGGAGGAACAATCTGAGTTTTTAAAAACGTGATTCTGACATGAGTTCTGAATGAACGGCATGACGTTGTGTTTGTATTGTTCTGTAGTTCCATCAGCGCCTTCTGCTCAGAGAGCCACATGTTACAGAGCTGTGATCCACATTCATTTCAAATAGCTTAAAAACATTCAACCTGACAGCGGCGTTGCATCACAAGACATTTCTGTGTGTGTGTGTGTGTGTGTGTGTGTGTGTGTGTGTGTGTGTGTGTGTGTGTGTGTGTTGATTGACAGGTGTTTTTAAAGGCGTACCTGTTGTAGCTGTTGGACCGCGGCGATGTTTTTCCTGAAATCATATCCAAACACAGAGACATAAAACGTGTTGATGAGTGTTCAGGTATGCTGCACACACACACACACACACACACACACACACACACACACACACACACACACACACACACACACACACACACACACACACACACACACACACACACACACACACACACACACACACACACACACACACACACACACACACACACACACACACACACACACACACACACACACACACACACACACACACACACACACACACCCCAACCTCTCCTTACCTCCACGTATAGCATATGATGTATAACCTGTGTAACTTATAGCATCTGCTGAAGTGTTGATGCACCTCTGGTTTGATGCTAGCTGCAGATTTACTGGTTTGTACATTAATGAAGTTATTCTAACCCGTTGTGGTGACTCGCCCAACAACACAGAATATGAAGTACTTTATTTGGCATTAGCATTTTAAAGATGTATTTAGCTTAGAGCTTTTGTTCGGGAGCTCAAAAGATCGTTAACTATGTCAAATTATTCTTAAAGTGCTTTGAAAACATTCAAGATTGAAGTCTCTATCATCATGAGGTCAACGAGAAGCTGACGTCCAACAGAGCAACAGGAACACCGGACATGGAACAGATCAAACGGTGCAAGAGAACGTTCCAGATGAGCAAGTTCATACAAATAGGAATAGCAAGAAGAGTCGATACGAGTACATGACTCATCATTAGCAAGATGCAACCAGATGGATGTTTATGGATGTTCTTTACTTTCTCTAACATCTGGAATTATTACAATTTGACTCTCTGGAAGTTTCCAGGAAGATGAGGAGCAGAGTGCATTCTGGTAGTTGTAGTTGTTTCACCCTATCAGTGTGGTGGAGGAGGGTTTGTGAGCCTCTGATGAAGCCTGGTGTCCTGAGACCTTTCACTGAAGCACCTGGAGGCAGTGAGGTCCCGTCGTCCCTCTTGACCCACATGACCTTTTCTGGCCAACACATGGTGTAAGGTCTGACCGTCATCTGACCTTTGACCCTCACACTTACTGTGCTGGCTCCTACCTGCATGACTGGATGCTCCATAGCTCCTCCTGTCTTCCAGTGAACCTCCTGAACTCGTGATGGGAATCTGAAGGTGAGTCAGCTGCCTCTGAATCCCTTCATAGAAACAACTTCTCTCTCCTCAGATCCTCATTGGTCCGTGACGCTCCTCGCCTCGTTAAGGACGTTCAGCTCCTCGTTAACGAGCGTCACGGAGAGACGTTAGCGGGATTTATTCTGCTGTCACATCGTGAGAAGAGAGGAGGAGGACGAGCCGCAGCATGTTTTCATACCTCTGTTTTCACGCCTCCAGACAGCTGTTTGTTTGAACCTGTTAGCGGAGGAGAGGAAGAATGTGAGATAATAAAGAAGAGAATCTGGGTCCGATGATGAAGAGATGCTTCTAAGGAACAACTCAGAACCATCTCTGTTATTATATTTCACAACAAACGGCCCTAAAACACGTCCAGGTTTTATTCTGAAAGGATTTTGTCTCGAACTTTGCAGTTTGTGCAGAAGAGCAGCATTAGCATTAGCATGTTGTATGTGCAGTAGCATTAACAGCATTAGCCTGTGTCATGCCACAGTAGCATTAGCATTAGTCTGGCAGCAGTATTTACATTAGCATCATTAGCATTAGCTGTGCAGCAGCACACTTAACAGAATCAACAGCATTACTATCATTAGACCAGGGGGGTCAAACTCAAGGCCCGGGGGCCAAATCCGGCCCGTGACTTCACTTCATGCGGCCCGCAAGAGCTGGCAAAGAATAACATATGTTTACAGTGGAGACTGGTCATTAGGGGCAGGTGGGGCACAGCCCCACCTAGTGTCAGCAGAAAGTATTACAAATAATGATTGATGAACATGATCTTAAAATATATAAAATATATTTTAAGATCATGTTTAATCATCTGATTCGTCTCATTGCTGTTTTAGTCTGTGTTCTTCTAATTAGTGTCTACAGTGTGTGCCTATTGAGCTGTTTAGAGCCATGTGGGACAAAACCCGATCCTGCCCCTCCCTCTCACTGTCTAAGTGAACGGTGACTGTAAAAACTACACTGCGCATGCTCAGAGTATTTTCCTATTTAATGTGTGTGGCAAAAAATAATGCCCATAGGGGCATAGAGCTGCCATCCCCACCATACGTCATCTCACATCATTCAGAGCTGATTGGCTGTAAGTACGTGTGCCGCGAAAAGTGTGGTGTGTGAAGAGGAGACGAGAGAGACGTGTCCTAAAACCAGGAAGTAAGCTGCGCATGGGTTCCCTCCACAAAAAAGCAATGAGATTTCTCCATAGGATTTTAGAAAATAGCTCCAAATAAGATCTGTGGGAAACGTAGCTGTTTGATAAATGCACGTTTTGTTCAGCCGGATAATATCCACAGGTCTACCCTACTTTTATCATTTTCTAATCATAAATCCATCATTTATATTTATGAGAGACTTTTGAAACTACAAGAACATAAGGAGGACTTTTACTAAAAACTAATAGAGATGTTTGTCCAGAAGGAAAGGCAAATGGACTTCATCTTCAAGTCAAGGTGAGACCACCATGTTATTGAAAATGGGATCTTACTAAGAGAGAACAATTCAATATTTAAATGATAACATTACATTTTTGGGTATCCTTTTGTTGAACTGTATGTTTAAAATTAATTGAAGCATCAGACAAAAAAAGCTTTTGAAAATAATATTATATTTAGATTTAGGTCAAAATATAATATGTGTAACCTGAAGAGTCGGAGCCTCAGCAGCCAGGACCCCCTCTCTGCAGAAGCTCATAGACATCTGAGCTTTTTGTGCCCCACCACTTTAGAACATACAGAAACACCACTGTATGTTTAAAATACGGCTACATGCCGATTTACAGAAGCACGTTGCCCATAAACCACATGTCCCACAATGCATCTCAAATATGCCTTTTTTTTATCAGAATTTTACTGTTTCTTCAAAATGTTACTTATTTTTATTGAATTTGAGTTTTTTTTCCAGAATTTGGCTTTTCTTTAAAATGATTTTGTGACGTTCTCACTGAAGAGTTATTATTTGCCCTAGACTTCTGCTTTCAGACGTAGTAATTAGGAAGTTATTACCCGATCTGATAATAATCCAATGCAGAGGCAATCATGTGATGGCATTGGGATATTTATGTTTTAAACGCTCTGGAAGAGGAGCTGTGGATAGTTGTTATTGATTAGTGCATCAGGGTTTCTTAGGGTCAGAAACACTGATCTCAACACTGAAAATGAAAGTGTTTATTTAATTAAAGAAAACATGTTCAATGTGAAAATTGACAGTAGATATAGATTAGTTGCAATTTGGTGCTATATATAAAAACAATTGGAATTCATAAATAAAAAAAAAATTAGATTTTTTTTTAAAACACCTTAAATTTCAGGGGGGGCGCGGGGCTCTGTTGGCGGGGGCGCTGCCCCTCCCCAAGACTGCATTAGCAGCAGTAGAATTAGCAGCTTTAGCATTAGTCGTGCTGCAGTAGCATTAGCAGCTTTAGCATTAGTCGTGCTGCAGTAGCATTAGCAGCTTTAGCATTTGTCGTGCTGCAGTAGCATTAGCAGCTTTAGCATTAGTCGGGCTGCAGTAGCATTAGCAGCTTTAGCATTAGTCGGGCTGCAGTAGCATTAGTCAGGCTGCAGTAGCATTAGTCGGACTGCAGTAGCATTAGCAGCTTTAGCATTAGTCGTGCTGCAGTAGCATTAGCAGCTTTAGCATTAGTCGTGCTGCAGTAGCATTAGCAGCTTTAGCATTAGTCGTGCTGCAGTAGCATTAGCAGCTTTAGCATTAGTCGTGCTGCAGTAGCATTAGTAGCTTTAGCATTAGTGAGGCTGCAGTAGCATTAGCAGATTTAGCATTAGTCGGGCTGCAGTAGCATTAGCAGCTTTAGCATTAGTCAGGCTGCAGTAGCATTAGTCAGGCTGAAGTAGCATTAGTCGGGCTGCAGTAGCATTAGCAGCTATAGCATTAGTCGTGCTGCAGTAGCATTAGCAGCTTTAGCATTAGTCGTGCTGCAGTAGCATTAGCAGCTTTAGCATTAGTCGTGCTGCAGTAGCATTAGCAGCTTTAGCATTAGTCAGGCTGCAGTAGCATTAGCAGCTTTAGCATTAGTCGGGCTGCAGTAGCATTAGCAGCTTTAGCATTAGTCAGGCTGCAGTAGCATTAGCAGCTTTAGCATTAGTCGGGCTGCAGTAGCATTAGCAGCTTTAGCATTAGTCAGGCTGCAGTAGCATTAGCAGCTTTAGCATTAGTCGGGCTGCAGTAGCATTAGCAGCTTTAGCATTAGTCGGGCTGCAGTAGCATTAGCAGCTTTAGCATTAGTCGGGCTGCAGTAGCATTAGCAGCTTTAGCATTAGTCGGGCTGCAGTAGCATTAGCAGCTTTAGCATTAGTCGGGCTGCAGTAGCATTAGCAGCTTTAGCATTAGTCGGGCTGCAGCAGCATTAGCAGCTTTAGCATTAGTCGGGCTGCAGTAGCATTAGCAGCTTAAGCATTAGTCGGGCTGCAGTAGCATTAGCAGCTTTAGCATTAGTCGGGCTGCAGTAGCATTAGCAGCTTTAGCATTAGTCGGGCTGCAGTAGCATTAGCAGCTTTAGCATTAGTCGGGCTGCAGTAGCATTAGCAGCTTTAGCATTAGTCGGGCTGCAGTAGCATTATAATAGTGATAATAATGTAACGATCACAAGGGGAGTCGGAAACAGGCTTCTAGTTATTAGGCTTTAATAACTCTTCTTCTTTACAGATGATCACAGGTTCAGGTACAGCTTGTGGGTTCAACCTCACACACACTCTAACTCCCACACATACCCATATATATCAGTGTCTACATCACAACTTCCCGCCCTCCCCCGTCTGCTCCCCCAACCACAGGCCCGCACCTCAACCAGCATCACTGTGCAGCACTATGATTGGCAGAGAGACGGGGTATGCCTGAGTGACACCCTCAGCATCCTATACAGGGTCGCTACAATAATAATACATTTAATTTTCATAGTGATTTTCCTAGTACTCAAGACGTTCATTCGCCATGGCAGCAGTAGCATTAGCATTAACAGCAGTAGCATTAGCAGCAGTAGCATTAGCAGCATTAGCATTAGTTATGCTACAGTAGCATTGTGTAGCTGAACCTCGTGCAGGGATTTGAACCCTCGACACTAGCAGTGAGTCAGTGGGGGGGAGTCAGCTCTCAGAGGGGGTCGACCCCCTCAGCCAATCAGAGAGAGGACCAACTGGGTGAAGGGTGGCGGGCGTCCGGCACGCTGCCTGTTACTCAATCAGTGTGTGTGAGTGTGTGAGTGTGTGAGTGTGTCCCCCTGGGGGAGGAGTTTCAAAACGTGCTGATGAAACGAGTTACTGCAGCTAATGGAGAGACAGAGATTAATGAAGTGCTTCTGATACAGTGTGTGTGTGTGTGTGTGTGTGTGTGTGTGTGTGTGTGTGTGTGTGTGTGTGTGTGTGTGTGTGTGTGTGTGTGTGTGTGTGTGTGTGTGTGTGTGTAAGGGGACCTCTGAGCAGCGTGCCTCGTGTCTCTTATGTTTGTCTTAATGTTCATGTTGGGACTCAGATCTGCCGATAAAAACTCCCACATGATTTACTGCTGAGGAGGTGAAAAGTGTGTGTGTGTGTGTGTGTGTGTGTGTGTGTGTGTGTGTGTGTGTGTGTGTGTGTGTGTGTGAGTAAGGTCATATCAGTTTGTTCTTGTGTCCCTGTAGTGACCCTGGAAGAAATAAGCTGAATAATCATCAAGAGACGCAACATGCAGTATCTTACGTCATGAAGACAGTGAAGCTACATGCTACATGCTACATGCTACATGCTGCTAAACGAAGTGTTATTGAATGCTAAACGTTTAAATCGGCACATCTTCTTATATCTTCTTGTGTCTGTGTTACTTTGTAAAGCACAACACGGCAACACAGCATTAAGAAACACCAACGTATCTCACAGGAATCAGAGCATCCTCAGAGCAGAGGGGAAGCTAACACCGCACTGTGATTGGCTGCTCGGTAAGGAGCGCTAACGAGCAGCCAATCAGAGGTCAATCAGAGCTTCTCTCTCAGTTCTGAGGATCGATGTCTCCTGGAATCAAATCTCTTCTGACGGTCTGCCAGTAATCAGTCTAACTCTCCTGAGAGGAGAGAGGAGAGAGGAAGAGAGGAAGAGGGGAGAGAAGAGAGAGGAAGAGAGGAGAGAGGAGAGAGGAAGAGAGGAGAGAGGAGAGAGGAAGAGAGGAAGAGGGGAGAGAAGAGAGAGGAAGAGAGGAGAGAGGAAGAGAGGAGAGAGAAGAGAGGAAGAGAGGAAGAGAGGAGAGAGGAAGAGAGGAGAGAGGAAGAGAGGGAGAGAGTAAGAGAGGAGAGAGGAAGAGAGGAGAGAGGAGAGAGGAGAGAGGAAGAGAGGGAGAGAGGAGAGAGGAGAGAGGAAGAGGGGGAGAGAGGGAGAGAAGAGAGAGGAAGAGAGGAGAGAGGAGAGAGGAAGAGAGGAGAGAGGAGAGAGGAAGAGAGGAAGAGAGGAGAGAGGAGAGAGGACGAGAGGAGAGAGGAGAGAGGAAGAGAGAAGAGAGGAAGAGAGGAGAGAGGAGAGAGGAGAGAGGAAGCGCTTTACTCTGGAAACTGGGATTAAAGGAAGGATCATTAATGGTCTCCTCATCATGATCCTCTTAGACCCCATTTACAATGCATACGAAACGCAAACGAACCGAATACGATATCAAAAAAGTCTTCCGTCCACACGAGACCGCTCGGGAGCGCTGGAGACGCTGTAGTACATCTGCCGGGCCTGTAAGTGGCGCTGTACTTTAGAAGGTGGCCTTCTGTTCATGCCACGCGGTGGATTAGCAACATGTGGTTCATGTACTTCTCCAGGTCCACTTGTTGCTGATGGCTGTGGTGGAGGAGCTGTGGATGTTGCACTAACATCAGTAGCATGCTCAGTAGCAGTAGTGACTGAGCATGCTACTGAGCATGCTACAGCAGTGAGCAGGAGAGGTGGGGAGAGGCGGGGCTATGGCTTCATCGTTATCAGGAAATGATCGTAGAGGGCGTACACACTGCCCGCCCAGAGCGTTCCGGTTGCAGATCTATCCACCTTGGGACCCGTTATCGTTTGCGGGGTCCGTTTCCGCGGTTCCGTTACGGCCTCGTGTGAACGAACGGGCTGAAAGAGAAAAGGAGCAGATACGACCGGTTCCGTTACGGCCTCGTGTGAACGAACGGGCTGAAAGAGAAAAGGAGCAGATACGACCGGTTCCGTTACGGCCTCGTGTGAACGAACGGGCTGAAAGAGAAAAGGAGCAGATACGACCGGTTCCGTTACGGCCTCGTGTGAACGAACGGGCTAAAAGAGAAAAGGAGCAGATACGACCGGTTCCGTTATCGTGTAAACAGCACATTAATGTTGTGTACCGGTGTGTGTTATGGCGCATTTCCACTACAGCGCGGAGCTCGCTTTAAGCGTGCCGTGCCCGTTTTTGGTTGCGTTTCCACTTGGCGTTGTTCCGGCTAGCGGGTACTATTTCATAGTTTTTCTGGCCCCATAAAATCAAGGTTCTTTCCGGGCCAACAACAAGTCGGGCTGAGTATGCTAAACTAGAGAGAGAATCGCTGGCAAGGGGACTACAACTACAAGTCTGCAGACAGATGGCGAACAACCTTTTAAAATGCGTGTTTTCTAAATGGAGATCGGCTAAGCTAACGCAGTATATGCTCCGACCGTCCACGCTCACAACTAGTGTTAATTTCGTTGACTAAAACTATGACGAAATATGTTCGTCAACGACATTTTTTTCCATGACGAAAACGAGACGATGACGAGACGGCACCGACGGCAGTAAACAATAACTGCAACAAAATCATCATGCAATATTGTTGACGAAAAGTGACGAGACGAAGATGTAGTTTACTAAATAAAAACTATGCCAAAATCTCTCTTTACTTTCCTTGACGAAAAATGAGGAGACTAAATATTATCAAAGATAACGTTATATCTCTGAGAGTCAGTTTTTCTCCCAGCAGTTCCATTTCCGCTGCTGCGGCTGGGCAGCAGCTGTGAGTCTGTGCTGCGGCTGGGCAGCAGCTGTGTGTCTGTGCTGCGGCTGGGCAGCAGCTGTGTCTGTGCTGCGGCAGGGCAGCAGCTGTGAGTCTGTGCTGCGGCTGGGCAGCAGCTGTGTGTCCGTGCTGCGGCTGGGCAGCAGCTGTGTGTCCGTGCTGCGCGCGGCGGTACATTTGAATTACACCGGGCAGCGGCACAATACTGTCAGGAAGACTCATGGTCTAACTCGTGGTCTAACTTGTGGTCTAACTCGTGGGCTAACTCGTGGTCTAACTCGTGGTCTAACTCGTGGCCTAACTCGTGGTCTAACTCGTGGTCTAACTCGTGGTCTAACTAACTCGTGGTCTAACTCGTGGTCTATCTCGTGGTCTAACTCGTGGTCTAACTCGTGGTCTAACTCGTGGTCTAACTCGTGGTCTAACTCGTGGTCTAACTCGTGGTCTAACTCGTGGTCTAACTCGTGGTCTAACTCGTGGTCTAACTCGTGGTCTAACTCATGGTCTAACTCGTGGTCTAACTCGTGTCTAACTCGGGTCTAACTCGTGGTCTAACTCGTGGTCTAACTCGTGGTCTAACTCGTGGTCTAACTCGTGTCTAACTCGGGTCTAACTCGTGGTCTAACTCGTGGTCTATCTCGTGGTCTAACTCGTGGTTTAACTCGTGGTCGAACTCGTGGTCTAACTCGTGGTCTAACTCATGGTCTAACTCGTGGTCTAACTCGTGTCTAACTCGGGTCTAACTCGTGGTCTAACTCGTGGTCTAACTCGTGGTCTAACTCGTGTCTAACTCGGGTCTAACTCGTGGTCTAACTCGTGGTCTATCTCGTGGTCTAACTCGTGGTTTAACTCGTGGTCGAACTCGTGGTCTAACTCGTGGTCTAACTCGTGGTCTAACTCGTGGTCTATCTCGTGGTCTAACTCGTGGTTTAACTCGTGGTCGAACTCGTGGTCTAACTCGTGGTCTAACTCGTGGTCTAACTTGTGGTCTAACTCGTGGTCTAACTCGTGGTCTAACTCGTGGTCTAACTCGGGTCTAACTCGGGTCTAACTCGTGGTCTAACTCGTGGTCTAACTCGTGGTCTATCTCGTGGTCTAACTCGTGGTCTAACTCGTGGTCTAACTCGTGGTCTAACTCGTGGTCTAACTCGTGGTCTAACTCGTGGTCTAACTCGGGTCTAACTCGTGGTCTAACTCGTGGTCTAACTCGTGGTCTATCTCGTGGTCTAACTCGTGGTCTAACTCGTGGTCTATCTCGTGGTCTAACTCGTGGTCTAACTCGTGGTCTATCTCGTGGTCTAACTCGTGGTCTAACTCGTGGTCTAACTCATGGTCTAACTAACCTTATTTAACAGAAAATAAAATGGCAACAACAGGGCTTGGGAGCAGTGGTCGCACTCGCGTTAACCGAAGACCCCCGTCAGCGCGAGTGAGTGATAAATTGTGCACTCGACGGGTAATAATGGATTATGACGGAAATGTTACGATCCTGTCCGTCAAAATGACTGACAACGAAAAAGTCTAAAGCCACCACTGCTTGGGAGAAAGAAACGATGTGATATTTGGGCCCATTTTCGCTACAACGAGGCGGAGAAAAAAAGCGAATGCATTGTTTCATCAGAAGGGAAGCAATGTGGCCAAACACAGGTAAAAACACCACAAACCAGACACTCTCTGCAAAGCTTCTCAATCATTCAACCTGTGTTTCATCAAATAAGGACAAGATATAATCTTATTTATTTATATTTACTAAAATGACAAATGATTGGTTTTGGCTAGACTAGTTTGACTGAAATGTTCTATATAATCTGATGACTAAAAAAGACTCAACAGTTTTCATTGACAAAAAGTAGACTAAAATAATTAGTTTTCTTTGACTAAAATAAGACTAAAATGCTCAGACTTTTAGTCGACTAAAACTTGACTAAATAAAAACAGGATGAAGGTGACTAAATATGACTAAAACTAAAAAGGAAATTTAACACAGGACTAAGACTAAAACTAAATTAAAAAATAGCTAACGAAATTAACACGAGTCACAACAACGGCCTACAGACATTTCATTTGTATTTATTCGCCAGCTTTTGCATCTGCAGCGTGTCTGTCTGCAGCGTGTCTGACTGCAGCGTGTCTGACTGCGTGTCTGACTGCAGCGTGTCTGTCTGCAGCGTGTCTGACTGCAGCGTGTCTGACTGCAGCGTGTCTGACTGCAGCGTGTGTGACTGCAGCGTGTCTGACTGCAGCGTGTGTGACTGCGTGTCTGACTGCAGCGTGTCTGTCTGCAGCGTGTCTGTCTGCAGCGTGTCTGTCTGCAGCGTGTCTGACTGCAGTGTGTCTGACTGCAGCGTGTCTGTCTGCAGCGTGTCTGACTGCAGCGTGTCTGACTGCAGCGTGTCTGACTGCAGCGTGTCTGTCTGCAGCGTGTCTGTCTGCAGCGTGTCTGACTGCAGCGTGTCTGACTGCAGCGTGTCTGACTGCAGCGTGTCTGTCTGCAGCGTGTCTGTCTGCAGCGTGTCTGACTGCAGCGTGTCTGACTGCGTGTCTGACTGCAGCGTGTCTGTCTGCAGCGTGTCTGACTGCAGCGTGTCTGACTGCAGCGTGTCTGACTGCAGCGTGTCTGACTGCAGCGTGTCTGACTGCAGCGTGTCTGTCTGCAGCGTGTCTGTCTGCAGCGTGTCTGTCTGCAGCGTGTCTGACTGCAGTGTGTCTGACTGCAGTGTGTCTGATCTGCAGCGTGTCTGTCTGCAGCGTGTCTGACTGCAGCGTGTCTGACTGCAGCGTGTCTGACTGCAGCGTGTCTGATCTGCAGCGTGTCTGTCTGCAGCGTGTCTGTACTGCAGCGTGTCTGACTGCAGCGTGTCTGACTGCAGCGTGTCTGTCTGCAGCGTGTCTGTCTGCAGCGTGTCTGACTGCAGCGTGTCTGACTGCAGCGTGTCTGACTGCAGCGTGTCTGTACTGCAGCGTGTCTGACTGCAGCGTGTCTGTACTGCAGCGTGTCTGACTGCAGCGTGTCTGTACTGCAGCGTGTCTGACTGCAGCGTGTCTGACTGCAGCGTGTGCTGACTGCGCGTGTCTGTACTGCAGCGTGTCTGTACTGCAGCGTGTCTGACTGCAGCGTGTCTGACTGCAGCGTGTCTGTCTGCAGCGTGTCTGTCTGCAGCGTGTCTGACTGCAGCGTGTCTGACTGCAGCGTGTCTGACTGCAGCGTGTCTGTCTGCAGCGTGTCTGTCTGCAGCGTGTCTGACTGCAGCGTGTCTGACTGCGTGTCTGACTGCAGCGTGTCTGTCTGCAGCGTGTCTGACTGCAGCGTGTCTGACTGCAGCGTGTCTGACTGCAGCGTGTCTGACTGCAGCGTGTGTGACTGCAGCGTGTCTGACTGCAGCGTGTCTGACTGCAGCGTGTCTGACTGCAGCGTGTCTGTCTGCAGCGTGTCTGACTGCAGCGTGTCTGACTGCAGCGTGTCTGTCTGCAGCGTGTCTGTCTGCAGCGTGTCTGACTGCAGCGTGTCTGACTGCAGCGTGTCTGACTGCAGCGTGTCTGTCTGCAGCGTGTCTGTCTGCAGCGTGTCTGACTGCAGCGTGTCTGACTGCGTGTCTGACTGCAGCGTGTCTGTCTGCAGCGTGTCTGACTGCAGCGTGTCTGACTGCAGCGTGTCTGACTGCAGCGTGTCTGACTGCAGCGTGTCTGACTGCAGCGTGTCTGTCTGCAGCGTGTCTGTCTGCAGCGTGTCTGACTGCGTGTCTGACTGCAGTGTGTCTGACTGCAGCGTGTCTGTCTGCAGCGTGTCTGACTGCAGCGTGTCTGACTGCAGCGTGTCTGACTGCAGCGTGTCTGTCTGCAGCGTGTCTGTCTGCAGCGTGTCTGACTGCAGCGTGTCTGACTGCGTGTCTGACTGCAGCGTGTCTGTCTGCAGCGTGTCTGACTGCAGCGTGTCTGACTGCAGCGTGTCTGACTGCAGCGTGTCTGACTGCAGCGTGTGTGACTGCGTGTCTGACTGCAGCGTGTCTGTCTGCAGCGTGTCTGTCTGCAGCGTGTCTGACTGCGTGTCTGACTGCAGTGTGTCTGACTGCAGCGTGTCTGTCTGCAGCGTGTCTGACTGCAGCGTGTCTGACTGCAGCGTGTCTGACTGCAGCGTGTCTGTCTGCAGCGTGTCTGTCTGCAGCGTGTCTGACTGCAGCGCGTCTGTCTGCAGCGCGTCTGTCTGCAGCGCGTCTGTCTGCAGCGTGTCTGACTGCGTGTCTGACTGCAGCGTGTCTGTCTGCAGCGTGTCTGTCTGCAGCGTGTCTGACTGCAGCGCGTCTGTCTGCACACGCCTTTAATGATAATAATATTAATAATCATGGGATTTATAGCACTTTTCCTAAATCTCAAAGACGCTTAAAAACGTTGAATTCAATTAAATACATGTAAAAAAAAGGAAGCTAATCATATTTCACTAAAAAACTCCCAGGGTATTGATTCAACAGTTAGATCCAACACCTGCATGAAATGATATCAGTAGACCTCTCCCTGTACCTGTGGCCACGCCCCCTGCTGGCGTCTGATTGGCCGACAGCTCCGTCCTGATGACTGGATGTTCCCTGCTGGCGTCTGATTGGCCGACAGCTACGTCCTGATGACTGGATGTTCCCTGCTGGCGTCTGATTGGTCGACAGCTCCGTCCTGATGACTGGATGTTCCCTGCTGGCCTCTGATTGGCCGTCAGCTCCGTCCTGATGACTG
>JAPTMU010000190.1:308753-312591 GCA_028583405.1 Pogonophryne albipinna
CATGTTTCTATCTGTTTTTAGCTTCACTTCATGTTTCTATCTGTTTTTAGCTTCACTTCATGTTTCTATCTGTTTTTAGCTTCACTTCTTCTTTCTATCTGTTTTTAGCTTCACTTCTTCTTTCTATCTGTTTTTAGCTTCACTTCATGTTTCTATCTGTTTTTAGCTTCACTTCTTCTTTCTATCTGTTTTTAGCTTCACTTCATGTTTTCTATCTGTTTTTTTAGCTTCACTTCATGTTTCTATCTGTTTTTAGCTTCACTTCTTGTTTCTATCTGTTTTTAGCTTCACTTCTTCTTCTCTGTTTGTTTTAGCTTCACTTCTCTTTCTGTCTGTTTTTAGCTTCACTCATGTTTCTATCTGTTTTTTAGCTTCACTTCTTGTTTCTATCTGTTTTTAGCTTCACTTCATGTTTCTATCTGTTTTAGCTTCACTTCTTCTTTCTATCTGTTTTTAGCTTCACTTCATGTTCTATCTGTTTTTAGCTTCACTTCTTGTTTCTATCTGTTTTTAGCTTCACTTCATGTTTCTATCTGTTTTTAGCTTCACTTCTTCTTTCTATCTGTTTTTAGCTTCACTTCTTCTTTCTGTCTGTTTTTAGCTTCACTTCATGTTTCTATCTGTTTTTAGCTTCACTTCATGTTTCTATCTGTTTTTAGCTTCACTTCATGTTTCTATCTGTTTTTAGCTTCACTTCATGTTTCTATCTGTTTTTAGCTTCACTTCTTCTTTCTATCTGTTTTTAGCTTCACTTCTTGTTTCTATCTGTTTTTAGCTTCACTTCATGTTCTATCTGTTTTTTAGCTTCACTTCTTCTTTCTGTTTGTTTTTGCTTCACTTCTTCTTTCTATCTGTTTTTAGCTTCACTTCATGTTTCTATCTGTTTTAGCTTCACTTCATGTTTCTATCTGTTTTTAGCTTCACTTCTTGTTTCTATCTGTTTTTAGCTTCACTTCTTGTTTCTATCTGTTTTTAGCTTCACTTCATGTTTCTATCTGTTTTTAGCTTCACTTCATGTTCTATCTGTTTTTAGCTTCACTTCATGTTTCTATCTGTTTTTAGCTTCACTTCAGTTTCTATCTGTTTTTAGCTTCACTTCATGTTTCTATCTGTTTTAGCTTCACTTCTTGTTTCTATCTGTTTTTAGCTTCACTCTTCTTTCTGTCTGTTTTTAGCTTCACTTCTTCTTTCTATCTGTTTTAGCTTCACTTCATGTTTCTATCTGTTTTTTAGCTTCACTTCTTCTTTCTATCTGTTTTTGCTTCACTTCATGTTTCTATCTGTTTTTAGCTTCACTTCTTCTTTCTGTCTGTTTTTAGCTTCACTTCATGTTTCTATCTGTTTTTAGCTTCACTTCATGTTTCTATCTGTTTTTAGCTTCACTTCTTCTTTCTGTCTGTTTTTAGCTTCACTTCATGTTTCTATCTGTTTTTAGCTTCACTTCATGTTTCTATCTGTTTTTAGCTTCACTTCATGTTTCTATCTGTTTTTAGCTTCACTTCATGTTTCTATCTGTTTTTAGCTTCACTTCTTCTTTCTATCTGTTTTAGCTTCACTTCTTGTTTCTATCTGTTTTAGCTTCACTTCATGTTTCTATCTGTTTTTAGCTTCACTTCTTCTTTCTGTTTGTTTTTAGCTTCACTTCTTCTTTCTATCTGTTTTTAGCTTCACTTCATGTTTCATCTGTTTTAGCTTCACTTCATGTTTCTATCTGTTTTTAGCTTCACTTCTTGTTTCTATCTGTTTTAGCTTCATTCTTGTTTCTATCTGTTTTTAGCTTCACTTCATGTTTCTATCTGTTTTTTAGCTTCACTTCATGTTTCTATCTGTTTTTAGCTTCACTTCATGTTTCTATCTGTTTTTAGCTTCACTTCATGTTTCTATCTGTTTTTAGCTTCACTTCATGTTTCTATCTGTTTTAGCTTCACTTCTTGTTTCTATCTGTTTTTTAGCTTCACTTCTTCTTTCTGTCTGTTTTAGCTCACTTCTTCTTTCTATCTGTTTTAGCTTCACTTCATGTTCTATCTGTTTTTAGCTTCACTTCTTCTTTCTATCTGTTTTTAGCTTCACTTCATGTTTCTATCTGTTTTTAGCTTCACTTCTTGTTTCTATCTGTTTTTAGCTTCACTTCATGTTTCTATCTGTTTTTAGCTTCACTTCATGTTTCTATCTGTTTTAGCTTCACTTCATGTTTCTATCTGTTTTTAGCTTCACTTCATGTTTCTATCTGTTTTTAGCTTCACTTCTTGTTTTCTATCTGTTTTTAGCTTCACTTCATGTTTCTATCTGTTTTTAGCTTCACTTCTTGTTTCTGTTTGTTTTTAGCTTCACTTCATGTTTCTGTCTGTTTTTAGCTTCACTTCATGTTTCTATCTGTTTTTAGCTTCACTTCATGTTTCTATCTGTTTTTAGCTTCACTTCTTGTTTCTATCTGTTTTTAGCTTCACTTCTTCTTTCTATCTGTTTTTAGCTTCACTTCATGTTTCTATCTGTTTTTAGCTTCACTTCATGTTTTCTATCTGTTTTTAGCTTCACTTCATGTTTTCTGTCTGTTTTAGCTTCACTTCTTGTTTCTATCTGTTTTTAGCTTCACTTCTTGTTTCTATCTGTTTTTAGCTTCACTTCATGTTTCTATCTGTTTTTAGCTTCACTTCTTGTTTCTATCTGTTTTTAGCTTCACTTCATGTTTCTATCTGTTTTTAGCTTCACTCATGTTTCTATCTTTTTAGCTTCACTTCATGTTTCTATCTGTTTTTAGCTTCACTTCTTCTTTCTATCTGTTTTTAGCTTCACTTCTTCTTTCTGTTTGTTTTTAGCTTCACTTCTTCTTTCTGTCTGTTTTTAGCTTCACTTCATGTTTCTATCTGTTTTTAGCTTCACTTCATGTTTCTATCTGTTTTTAGCTTCACTTCTTCTTTCTATCTGTTTTTAGCTTCACTTCATGTTTCTATCTGTTTTTAGCTTCACTTCATGTTTCTATCTGTTTTTAGCTTCACTTCTTGTTTCTATCTGTTTTTAGCTTCACTTCATGTTTCTATCTGTTTTTAGCTTCACTTCATGTTTCTGTCTGTTTTTAGCTTCACTTCTTCTTTCAATCTGTTTTTAGCTTCACTTCTTCTTTCTATCTGTTTTTAGCTTCACTTCATGTTTCTATCTGTTTTTAGCTTCACTTCATGTTTCTATCTGTTTTTAGCTTCACTTCTTGTTTCTATCTGTTTTTAGCTTCACTTCTTGTTTCTATCTGTTTTTAGCTTCACTTCTTGTTTCTATCTGTTTTTAGCTTCACTTCATGTTTCTATCTGTTTTTAGCTTCACTTCTTGTTTCTATCTGTTTTTAGCTTCACTTCATGTTTCTGTCTGTTTTTAGCTTCACTTCTTCTTTCAATCTGTTTTTAGCTTCACTTCATGTTTCTATCTGTTTTTAGCTTCACTTCATGTTTCTATCTGTTTTTAGCTTCACTTCATGTTTCTATCTGTTTTTAGCTTCACTTCATGTTTCTATCTGTTTTTAGCTTCACTTCTTCTTTCTATCTGTTTTTAGCTTCACTTCTTGTTTCTATCTGTTTTTAGCTTCACTTCTTGTTTCTATCTGTTTTAGCTTCACTCATGTTTTCTATCTGTTTTTAGCTTCACTTCATGTTTCTATCTGTTTTTAGCTTCACTTCATGTTTCTATCTGTTTTTAGCTTCACTTCTTCTTTCTATCTGTTTTTAGCTTCACTTCATGTTTCTATCTGTTTTTAGCTTCACTTCATGTTTCTATCTGTTTTTAGCTTCACTTCTTCTTTCTATCTGTTTTTAGCTTCACTTCATGTTTCTATCTGTTTTTAGCTTCAACT
>JAPTMU010000190.1:313591-334930 GCA_028583405.1 Pogonophryne albipinna
CTTTCTATCTGTTTTTAGCTTCACTTCTTGTTTCTATCTGTTTTTAGCTTCACTTCTTCTTTCTATCTGTTTTTAGCTTCACTTCATGTTTCTATCTGTTTTTAGCTTCACTTCTTGTTTCTATCTGTTTTTAGCTTCACTTCTTCTTTCTATCTGTTTTTAGCTTCACTTCATGTTTCTATCTTTTTTAGCTTCACTTCTTGTTTCTATCTGTTTTTAGCTTCACTTCTTCTTTCTATCTGTTTTTAGCTTCACTTCATGTTTCTATCTGTTTTTAGCTTCACTTCTTCTTTCTATCTGTTTTTAGCTTCACTTCATGTTTCTATCTGTTTTTAGCTTCACTTCATGTTTCTATCTGTTTTTAGCTTCACTTCATGTTTCTATCTGTTTTTAGCTTCACTTCTTTTCTATCTGTTTTTAGCTTCACTTCATGTTTCTATCTGTTTTTAGCTTCACTTCATGTTTCTATCTGTTTTTAGCTTCACTTCTTGTTTCTATCTGTTTTTAGCTTCACTTCTTGTTTCTATCTGTTTTTAGCTTCACTTCTTCTTTCTATCTGTTTTTAGCTTCACTTCATGTTTCTATCTGTTTTTAGCTTCACTTCATGTTTCTATCTGTTTTTAGCTTCACTTCTTCTTTCTATCTGTTTTTAGCTTCACTTCATGTTTCTATCTGTTTTTAGCTTCACTTCATGTTTCTATCTGTTTTTAGCTTCACTTCTTGTTTCTATCTGTTTTTAGCTTCACTTCTTCTTTCTATCTGTTTTTAGCTTCACTTCATGTTTCTATCTGTTTTTAGCTTCACTTCATGTTTCTATCTGTTTTTAGCTTCACTTCTTCTTTCTATCTGTTTTTAGCTTCATGTTTCTATCTGTTTTTAGCTTCATGTTTCTATCTGTTTTTAGCTTCACTTCATGTTTCTATCTGTTTTTAGCTTCACTTCTTGTTTCTATCTGTTTTTAGCTTCACTTCATGTTTCTATCTGTTTTTAGCTTCACTTCTTGTTTCTATCTGTTTTTAGCTTCACTTCTTGTTTCTATCTGTTTTTAGCTTCACTTCATGTTTCTATCTGTTTTTAGCTTCACTTCTTGTTTCTATCTGTTTTTAGCTTCACTTCTTCTTTCTATCTGTTTTTAGCTTCACTTCATGTTTCTATCTGTTTTTAGCTTCACTTCTTCTTTCTATCTGTTTTTAGCTTCACTTCATCTTTCTATCTGTTTTTAGCTTCACTTCATCTTTCTATCTGTTTTTAGCTTCACTTCTTCTTTCTATCTGTTTTTAGCTTCACTTCATGTTTCTATCTGTTTTTAGCTTCACTTCATGTTTCTATCTGTTTTTAGCTTCACTTCTTGTTTCTATCTGTTTTTAGCTTCACTTCATGTTTCTGTCTGTTTTTAGCTTCACTTCTTGTTTCTATCTGTTTTTAGCTTCACTTCATGTTTCTATCTGTTTTTAGCTTCACTTCATGTTTCTATCTGTTTTAGCTTCACTTCTTCTTTCTATCTGTTTTTAGCTTCACTTCATGTTTCTATCTGTTTTTAGCTTCACTTCTTCTTTCTATCTGTTTTTAGCTTCACTTCTTGTTTCTATCTGTTTTTAGCTTCACTTCATGTTTCTATCTGTTTTTAGCTTCACTTCATGTTTCTATCTGTTTTTAGCTTCACTTCTTGTTTCTATCTGTTTTTAGCTTCACTTCATGTTTCTATCTGTTTTTAGCTTCACTTCATGTTTCTATCTGTTTTTAGCTTCACTTCTTCTTTCTATCTGTTTTTAGCTTCACTTCATGTTTCTATCTGTTTTTAGCTTCACTTCTTCTTTCTATCTGTTTTTAGCTTCACTTCTTGTTTCTATCTGTTTTTAGCTTCACTTCATGTTTCTATCTGTTTTTAGCTTCACTTCATGTTTCTGTCTGTTTTTAGCTTCACTTCTTGTTTCTATCTGTTTTTAGCTTCACTTCATGTTTCTATCTGTTTTTAGCTTCACTTCTTCTTTCTATCTGTTTTTAGCTTCACTTCTTGTTTCTATCTGTTTTTAGCTTCACTTCTTGTTTCTATCTGTTTTTAGCTTCACTTCTTGTTTCTATCTGTTTTTAGCTTCACTTCTTGTTTCTATCTGTTTTTAGCTTCACTTCATGTTTCTATCTGTTTTTAGCTTCACTTCATGTTTCTGTCTGTTTTTAGCTTCACTTCTTGTTTCTATCTGTTTTTAGCTTCACTTCATGTTTCTATCTGTTTTTAGCTTCACTTCTTCTTTCTATCTGTTTTTAGCTTCACTTCTTGTTTCTATCTGTTTTTAGCTTCACTTCTTCTTTCTATCTGTTTTTAGCTTCACTTCATCTTTCTATCTGTTTTTAGCTTCACTTCATGTTTCTATCTGTTTTTAGCTTCACTTCTTGTTTCTATCTGTTTTTAGCTTCACTTCTGTTTCTATCTGTTTTTAGCTTCACTTCTGTTTCTATCTGTTTTAGCTTCACTTCATGTTTCTATCTGTTTTTAGCTTCACTTCTTGTTTCTATCTGTTTTTAGCTTCACTTCATGTTTCTATCTGTTTTTAGCTTCACTTCTTGTTTCTATCTGTTTTTAGCTTCACTTCATGTTTCTATCTGTTTTTAGCTTCACTTCTTCTTTCTATCTGTTTTTAGCTTCACTTCATGTTTCTATCTGTTTTTAGCTTCACTTCATGTTTCTATCTGTTTTTAGCTTCACTTCATGTTTCTATCTGTTTTTAGCTTCACTTCATGTTTCTATCTGTTTTTAGCTTCACTTCATGTTTCTATCTGTTTTTAGCTTCACTTCATGTTTCTATCTGTTTTTAGCTTCACTTCATGTTTCTATCTGTTTTTAGCTTCACTTCATGTTTCTATCTGTTTTTAGCTTCACTTCATGTTTCTATCTGTTTTTTAGCTTCACTTCATGTTTTCTATCTGTTTTTAGCTTCACTTCATGTTTCTATCTGTTTTTTAGCTTCACTTCATGTTTCTATCTGTTTTTAGCTTCACTTCCTGTTTCTATCTGTTTTTTAGCTTCAATTCATGTTTCTATCTGTTTTTAGCTTCACTTCATGTTTCTATCTGTTTTTAGCTTCACTTCTGTTTCTATCTGTTTTTAGCTTCACTTCATGTTTCTATCTGTTTTTAGCTTCACTTCTCTGTTCTATCTGTTTTTTAGCTTCACTTCTTGTTTCTATCTGTTTTTAGCTTCACTTCTTGTTTCTATCTGTTTTAGCTTCACTTCATTGTTTCTATCTGTTTTTAGCTTCACTTCATTGTTTCTATCTGTTTTTAGCTTCACTTCATGTTTCTATCTGTTTTTAGCTTCACTTCTCTGTTTCTATCTGTTTTTAGCTTCACTTCTCTTTCTATCTGTTTTTAGCTTCACTTCTATTTTCTATCTGTTTTTAGCTTCACTTCATGTTTCTATCTGTTTTTAGCTTCACTTCTTGTTTCTATCTGTTTTTAGCTTCACTTCATGTTTCTATCTGTTTTTAGCTTCACTTCTTCTTTCTATCTGTTTTTAGCTTCACTTCATGTTTCTATCTGTTTTTAGCTTCACTTCTTGTTTCTATCTGTTTTTAGCTTCACTTCATGTTTCTATCTGTTTTTAGCTTCACTTCATGTTTCTATCTGTTTTTAGCTTCACTTCTTCTTTCTATCTGTTTTTAGCCTTCACTTCATGTTTCTATCTGTTTTTAGCTTCACTTCTTCTTTCTATCTGTTTTTAGCTTCATGTTTCTATCTGTTTTTAGCTTCACTTCTTGTTTCTATCTGTTTTTAGCTTCACTTCATGTTTCTATCTGTTTTTAGCTTCACTTCATGTTTCTATCTGTTTTTAGCTTCACTTCTTCTTTCTATCTGTTTTTAGCTTCACTTCTTGTTTCTATCTGTTTTTAGCTTCACTTCTTCTTTCTATCTGTTTTTAGCTTCACTTCATGTTTCTATCTGTTTTTAGCTTCACTTCATGTTTCTATCTGTTTTTAGCTTCACTTCTTTTCTATCTGTTTTTAGCTTCACTTCATGTTTCAATCTGTTTTTAGCTTCACTTCTTGTTTCTATCTGTTTTTAGCTTCACTTCTTCTTTCTATCTGTTTTTAGCTTCACTTCATGTTTCTATCTGTTTTTAGCTTCACTTCTTGTTTCTATCTGTTTTTAGCTTCACTTCATGTTTCTATCTGTTTTTAGCTTCACTTCTTCTTTCTATCTGTTTTTAGCTTCACTTCTTGTTTCTATCTGTTTTTAGCTTCACTTCTTCTTTCTATCTGTTTTTAGCTTCACTTCATGTTTCTATCTGTTTTTAGCTTCACTTCATGTTTCTATCTGTTTTTAGCTTCACTTCTTCTTTCTATCTGTTTTTAGCTTCACTTCATGTTTCTATCTGTTTTTAGCTTCACTTCTTCTTTCTGTCTGTTTTTAGCTTCACTTCATGTTTCTATCTGTTTTTAGCTTCACTTCTTCTTTCTATCTGTTTTTAGCTTCACTTCTTGTTTCTATCTGTTTTTAGCTTCACTTCATGTTTCTATCTGTTTTTAGCTTCACTTCTTTCTGTCTGTTTTTAGCTTCACTTCATGTTTCTATCTGTTTTTAGCTTCACTTCTTCTTTCTATCTGTTTTTAGCTTCACTTCTTGTTTCTGTCTGTTTTTAGCTTCACTTCTTGTTTCTATCTGTTTTTAGCTTCACTTCTTCTTTCTATCTGTTTTTAGCTTCACTTCTTGTTTCTATCTGTTTTTAGCTTCACTTCATGTTTCTATCTGTTTTTAGCTTCACTTCTTCTTTCTATCTGTTTTTAGCTTCACTTCTTGTTTCTATCTGTTTTTAGCTTCACTTCTTCTTTCTATCTGTTTTTAGCTTCACTTCTTGTTTCTATCTGTTTTTAGCTTCACTTCATGTTTCTATCTGTTTTTAGCTTCACTTCATGTTTCTATCTGTTTTTAGCTTCACTTCATGTTTCTATCTGTTTTTAGCTTCACTTCTTCTTTCTATCTGTTTTTAGCTTCACTTCTTGTTTCTATCTGTTTTTAGCTTCACTTCTTCTTTCTATCTGTTTTTAGCTTCACTTCATGTTTCTATCTGTTTTTAGCTTCACTTCATGTTTCTATCTGTTTTTAGCTTCACTTCTTGTTTCTATCTGTTTTTAGCTTCACTTCATGTTTCTATCTGTTTTTAGCTTCACTTCTTCTTTCTATCTGTTTTTAGCTTCACTTCATGTTTCTATCTGTTTTAGCTTCACTTCATGTTTCTATCTGTTTTTAGCTTCACTTCTTGTTTCTATCTGTTTTTAGCTTCACTTCTTCTTTCTATCTGTTTTTAGCTTCACTTCATGTTTCTATCTGTTTTTAGCTTCACTTCATGTTTCTAGTCTGTTTTTAGCTTCACTTCATCTTTCTGTCTGTTTTTAGCTTCACTTCTTCTTTCTAGTCTGTTTTTAGCTTCACTTCTTGTTTCTATCTGTTTTTAGCTTCACTTCATGTTTCTATCTGTTTTTAGCTTCACTTCTTCTTTCTGTCTGTTTTTAGCTTCACTTCTTGTTTCTATCTGTTTTTAGCTTCACTTCATGTTTCTATCTGTTTTTAGCTTCACTTCATGTTTCTATCTGTTTTTAGCTTCACTTCATGTTTCTATCTGTTTTTAGCTTCACTTCATGTTTCTATCTGTTTTTAGCTTCACTTCTTCTTTCTATCTGTTTTTAGCTTCACTTCTTCTTTCTATCTGTTTTTAGCTTCACTTCATGTTTCTATCTGTTTTTAGCTTCACTTCTTGTTTCTATCTGTTTTTAGCTTCACTTCTTGTTTCTATCTGTTTTTAGCTTCACTTCATGTTTCTATCTGTTTTTAGCTTCACTTCTTCTTTCTATCTGTTTTTAGCTTCACTTCATGTTTCTATCTGTTTTTAGCTTCACTTCATGTTTCTATCTGTTTTTAGCTTCACTTCTTCTTTCTATCTGTTTTTAGCTTCACTTCATGTTTCTATCTGTTTTTAGCTTCACTTCATGTTTCTATCTGTTTTTTAGCTTCACTTCTTCTTTCTATCTGTTTTTAGCTTCACTTCTTGTTTCTATCTGTTTTTAGCTTCACTTCTTCTTTCTATCTGTTTTTAGCTTCACTTCTTCTTTCTATCTGTTTTTAGCTTCACTTCTTCTTTCTATCTGTTTTTAGCTTCACTTCTTGTTTCTATCTGTTTTTAGCTTCACTTCTTCTTTCTATCTGTTTTTAGCTTCACTTCATGTTTCTATCTGTTTTTAGCTTCACTTCTTGTTTCTATCTGTTTTTAGCTTCACTTCTTCTTTCTATCTGTTTTTAGCTTCACTTCATGTTTCTATCTGTTTTTAGCTTCACTTCTTCTTTCTATCTGTTTTTAGCTTCACTTCATGTTTCTATCTGTTTTTAGCTTCACTTCATGTTTCTATCTGTTTTTAGCTTCACTTCATGTTTCTATCTGTTTTTAGCTTCACTTCTTCTTTCTATCTGTTTTTAGCTTCACTTCATGTTTCTATCTGTTTTTAGCTTCACTTCATGTTTCTATCTGTTTTTAGCTTCACTTCTTGTTTCTATCTGTTTTTAGCTTCACTTCTTGTTTCTATCTGTTTTTAGCTTCACTTCTTCTTTCTATCTGTTTTTAGCTTCACTTCATGTTTCTATCTGTTTTTAGCTTCACTTCATGTTTCTATCTGTTTTTAGCTTCACTTCTTCTTTCTATCTGTTTTTAGCTTCACTTCATGTTTCTATCTGTTTTTAGCTTCACTTCATGTTTCTATCTGTTTTTAGCTTCACTTCTTGTTTCTATCTGTTTTTAGCTTCACTTCTTCTTTCTATCTGTTTTTAGCTTCACTTCATGTTTCTATCTGTTTTTAGCTTCACTTCATGTTTCTATCTGTTTTTAGCTTCACTTCTTCTTTCTATCTGTTTTTAGCTTCACTTCATGTTTCTATCTGTTTTTAGCTTCACTTCTTGTTTCTATCTGTTTTTAGCTTCACTTCATGTTTCTATCTGTTTTTAGCTTCACTTCTTGTTTCTATCTGTTTTTAGCTTCACTTCATGTTTCTATCTGTTTTTAGCTTCACTTCTTGTTTCTATCTGTTTTTAGCTTCACTTCTTGTTTCTATCTGTTTTTAGCTTCACTTCATGTTTCTATCTGTTTTTAGCTTCACTTCTTGTTTCTATCTGTTTTTAGCTTCACTTCTTCTTTCTATCTGTTTTTAGCTTCACTTCATGTTTCTATCTGTTTTTAGCTTCACTTCTTGTTTCTATCTGTTTTTAGCTTCACTTCTTCTTTCTATCTGTTTTTAGCTTCACTTCTTCTTTCTATCTGTTTTTAGCTTCACTTCTTCTTTCTATCTGTTTTTAGCTTCACTTCATGTTTCTATCTGTTTTTAGCTTCACTTCTTCTTTCTATCTGTTTTTAGCTTCACTTCATGTTTCTATCTGTTTTTAGCTTCACTTCTTCTTTCTATCTGTTTTTAGCTTCACTTCATGTTTCTATCTGTTTTTAGCTTCACTTCATGTTTCTATCTGTTTTTAGCTTCACTTCTTCTTTCTATCTGTTTTTAGCTTCACTTCTTCTTTCTATCTGTTTTTAGCTTCACTTCTTGTTTCTATCTGTTTTTAGCTTCACTTCATGTTTCTATCTGTTTTTAGCTTCACTTCTTCTTTCTATCTGTTTTTAGCTTCACTTCATGTTTCTATCTGTTTTTAGCTTCACTTCTTGTTTCTATCTGTTTTTAGCTTCACTTCATGTTTCTATCTGTTTTTAGCTTCACTTCTTGTTTCTATCTGTTTTTAGCTTCACTTCTTCTTTCTATCTGTTTTTAGCTTCACTTCATGTTTCTGTCTGTTTTTAGCTTCACTTCATGTTTCTATCTGTTTTTAGCTTCACTTCTTGTTTCTATCTGTTTTTAGCTTCACTTCATGTTTCTATCTGTTTTTAGCTTCACTTCTTCTTTCTATCTGTTTTTAGCTTCACTTCTTCTTTCTATCTGTTTTTAGCTTCACTTCTTCTTTCTGTCTGTTTTTAGCTTCACTTCTTGTTTCTATCTGTTTTTAGCTTCACTTCATGTTTCTATCTGTTTTTAGCTTCACTTCTTCTTTCTATCTGTTTTTAGCTTCACTTCATGTTTCTATCTGTTTTTAGCTTCACTTCTTCTTTCTATCTGTTTTTAGCTTCACTTCATGTTTCTGTCTGTTTTTAGCTTCACTTCTTCTTTCTATCTGTTTTTAGGTTCACTTCATGTTTCTATCTGTTTTTAGCTTCACTTCTTGTTTCTATCTGTTTTTAGCTTCACTTCATGTTTCTATCTGTTTTTAGCTTCACTTCTTGTTTCTATCTGTTTTTAGCTTCACTTCATGTTTCTATCTGTTTTTAGCTTCACTTCATGTTTCTATCTGTTTTTAGCTTCACTTCATGTTTCTATCTGTTTTTAGCTTCACTTCTTCTTTCTATCTGTTTTTAGATTCACTTCATGTTTCTATCTGTTTTTAGCTTCACTTCATGTTTCTATCTGTTTTTAGCTTCACTTCATGTTTCTATCTGTTTTTAGCTTCACTTCTTCTTTCTATCTGTTTTTAGCTTCACTTCATGTTTCTATCTGTTTTTAGCTTCACTTCATGTTTCTATCTGTTTTTAGCTTCACTTCTTGTTTCTATCTGTTTTTAGCTTCACTTCATGTTTCTATCTGTTTTTAGCTTCACTTCATGTTTCTATCTGTTTTTAGCTTCACTTCATGTTTCTATCTGTTTTTAGCTTCACTTCATCTTTCTATCTGTTTTTAGCTTCACTTCTTCTTTTTCCAACGCAAGGGGGGGGGGCCCTTAGCGTACATTTTCAACTTTCCGGGATGTCCATAGGCTTCTATAGAGCCCCCTAAACGTATGTTGTAGACGACTTGAGATCGCAAGCGAATGCTACCCGCTGCGCAACCCTGTCTCCTCAAAATGACGTTCCCACAGAACTAAACTGCATTCTCAATTACGTTTAGCTAGAAACGTATTTTCTCCCACGTTACGTTTCTTATGAACGTATCTTAAATACGTTTATTTTCTACATATCTTTGCCATTTATTGTTATTGCTTATAATAATTATAATAGTCATTTATAAATATCATTTTAGAGCACACATTTGAAATCGACAATCGGGCTCGATATATGGTTAAATTCAAATCAGTAGGCGAGGCTGTAATGTCTCCAGCTGTTACTCTCGTGAGCGAGGCGGAACATAATAGTTTTAACATGACAAAAAGCTGCTGTGTTTGGGTTTCCCCAAAAGTGGGCGGGGCTGTAAAGTGACGTAGATTTTACTCTCATCTATTATTCAAAATCATTCTATTTATTCTAACGTAAATTACATGCCAGTGTTTTATCTTTTTATTTATTTGTTGTCGTATAATGTCTGACTTGTTTTCCCATCTGTGAGGAAAATAAATGTCTCAGAGCCTCAAATACTGAAATCTGTATTTTTTTAAATCTTTTTTTCCTTCTAATTTGTTATTATTTTCTAAATACTCACCAATAACACACAATTATCCTTGTTTTTATTCGTTTGATTCTATAATCTTGGGCTTTTTAGCCGTAAATAAAGTCACCGGAAACAGACGTAGGCCTCTAAGGGACATTTCGAGGATACACACAAACCCACTGAACAGATTACCCAAGATCCTCAGCTTGAAGCTCGTTGATTGGATGTTTTAGCCGCAATGCATGTTGGGATATGATGTTAATGCGATATGAAATCCGAAAACATTAAAAATAATAATACTTTATTCAGAGTGTTCTTGCTTTTCTCTTTGGAAGTCATCACATAACGGCATTGTAATACACGGTTCGGCTGCATTACATATTACACATCTGCCGTAGTTCTTTATTTATAGAGCCCTGATGAGAAGACTTCTGGACAAACAGGAGAACTGACGCCAAAACTGAAAACGTGACGTGGATCATAAATATATCAATAATTAAACAACATCTTGCATTTCTTTTCACAAAATACGTCTCCTTGCAGTATCAATAGTAATTCAGCTGACTTTTATATTTGATCCAATCGGTAGATGGGTTATATTTACACCATAACGGTGCACAGCTGATAGAAAAGGACTTGTAGTTTTTAAAGATATTACTGATTTTCTTTGAATGTAAGAATGTAAATACTGAGTTGAGTGAATAGTCAGGGGATTTGGGTGATGGGAGACACATCTATGGAATCACCATTTCAATAGCTTACCTTTAAATGACGGATATGCCTTTCTGTCTGTGATGTTTTACAAATCAGATATTAATGTGTAGAAGTAAAACATGAGAAGTAGTATAGCAATATCCTGTAACATTATGTAAAAACATGAATAAAACTACACATCTTCAGATGTTATACATAAGTGTCCTACACCAGGGGTTCCCAACCTTTTCCCCAAGAGCCTCCCAAATGACTCCTGTTGGAAGTTGCGCCCCCCCTCAGGATAATTCATTTGGATTCCCGCTGAATGAAGAAATGAAAGGACGACGGAAGTGGAAACAATTCACAAAGGGATTAAACTGTTTAAAACACACGCTCAAAAGTCGTACATAATCTACAAAATGGAGGAGATCGATCTGATCGGAGCAACTGACAAATAATCCATCTGAAGCCGGCGTGGACAATGAGTATGCTTTAAACAGGCGCTGATCCAGAACAGCCCGGGTTGGACACTTCACGGGCAGAAGAAACATTTCTATAGAAAGAATTACACATTTCTGTCTTTTTATGCCTTTAATACTAACTTGAATTTTTATTAAAATGAATTAATCAATTATTGTGTATATGTTATTGTAAGAGGCAAGGCTTTTAGTGACAATCATGTATTGCGTTACAATTATATGTAAAGAAAAAAAATGTAAAAAAAAATCTAAATATGATATTTGGCCTCAAATCATCTGAGGCCTGGCGCCCCCCCTTGCGATCTTTGGCGCGCCCCCCAGGATGGGAACCACTGTCCTATAATAATACAAAGTTATTATTAGTATGCTGTGTACCTTGTGTGCACCGCCTAGTGGTTAAAGCACGTTATTGAATTATTTTTGTTGAATAATGTTATTTTTGTTGAATAATGTTATTTGATGAAAGAAATATTAAGAGTACATACTTTCATAGGGGAAAGTAGAAGGTCAATGATAGAAGTATAGAATATAAAAAATCAAGAAGATACTGTAAGTGATCTCTACAATAAAACAGTTTAGTGCCGGATGTACAAAGATATTAATATGAGGATGTGCAAAACAGACAAACTAATTAACCTCTATTAACACGTTAAAGAATACTTTAGGTTAAGGTCTTCTTTCAAATAAGAAAAAGCTTTGGGGGTATCTATCTACAGATAAATATTGCATTGACAAACACAAGTGTGAATCCTTCTGTGTGCATGTGTGTGTTATGAGACTGTTCTGAGCCCACACGTTTCTCTCTGTTTCTCTTCCCTCCCTGCCCCCTCCCTAAAGATGAACTCTGCTTCCCGCTCTTCCAGAGATTTAGAGATCTTCCACTGGATTAATTTACGACGCTCCTCTCTGACAGACTTCAGTTTCCCCCGCCGTGAATCATGTGACCTCATTGCAAACGTGTGACATCTCTACCTGATGCTAACGCTAGGTTCAGCTGCCAGGCCGCAGCCATGAGTTACAGCTCGACTTAATGCAACACACACTCTGCAAACTGAAGTCAATGCAACACACACTCTGCAAACTGAAGTCAATGCAACACACACTCTGCAAACTGAAGTCAATGCAACACACACTCTGCAAACTGAAGTCAATGCAACACACACTCTGCAAACTGAAGTCAATGCAACACACACTATGCAAACTGAAGTCAATGCAACACACACTCTGCAAACTGAAGTCAATGCAACACACACTCTGCAAACTGAAGTCAATGCAACACACACTATGCAAACTGAAGTCAATGCAACACACACTCTGCAAACTGAAGTTAATGCAACACACACTCTGCAAACTGAAGCAATTACCCTCCATCCCATCATTCATCTGAGCAGTGTTGATCTGACACTCGGAGCAGCGAGAGGACACGGATCCATCTGCAGATTCTCACAGGTAGGCTACCTTTAACTCACATGACCACATGCAATAGTGTGTGTGTGTGTGTGTGGTGTGCGTGTGGTGTGTGTGGTGTGTGTGTGTGCGTGTGTGTGGTGTGCGTGTGTGTGTGTGTGTGCGTGTGGTGTTTGGTGTGTGTGTGTGGTGTGTGTGTGCATGTGGTGTGTGTGTCTGTGTGTGTGGTGTGTGTGTGCGTGTGTGTGTGCGTGTGTGGTGTGTGTGCGTGCGTGTGGTGTTTGGTGTGGTGTGTGTGTGTTTGGTGTGTGTGTTTGGTGTTTGTGTGTGTGTGTGTGAGTGTATCTGTCTGGGTGTCTGTCTGTGTGTGTGTGGTGTGTGTGTGTGTGTGTGCATGTGTGGTGTGTGTGTGGGGTGTGTGGTGTGTGTGTGTGTGGTGTGTTTGGTGTGTGTGTTTGGTGTGTGTGTGTGGTGTGTTTGATGTGTGTGTTTGGTGTGTGTGTGTGGTGTGTTTGGTGTGTGTGTTTGGTGTGTGTGTGTGGTGTGTTTGGTGTGTGTGTTTGGTGTGTGTGTGTGTGTGTGGTTGAACTGGTTCAGCGTCTAAACCAAAGACTGTATATATAAATGGACGTAGTGTCCGTGACGTCACCCATAGGATTCTGCAGAGTTGCCGTGAAGCCCTTAGTAGGCGGAGTCGGCCACTAACGGCTCGACTGTGACGTCAGAGTCTAATCCCGCCTGCTCCAAATAAGGGCAAAGAGCCGGAGCAGAGGCGGGACCTGCTGCCTCCGAACTGGAAGTAAACAGAGCTAGCTCAGGCTAAGAAGCTAAGATAACATGAAATACATGCATACCAAGTTACTGCTAACAGTGTAGTTCCCCTATATAAACGTTACATTCATAATCAAATGAGACAATCTGCAAGAGAATTAGCTATATTTTGTTATTCTTAATGCTTGTCATTCACACGTTGAGAAAAGACGGACTCCACCGCCCGGACCTAACGGAGCCGCAGGGGGCTAGCTCCGGGACGCCGGCTGGAGCTAGCCCCCTGCGGCTCCGTTAGCTCCGGCGGCCACCACTGGGATAATTGGGTCCCCTATTACAGGGTTGCCAACTCTCACGCATCTGGCGTGTGACCAAGCGGCAAACTCTGGGGAACAGCCGGGAAGCCAATACGGAAGTGCCACACACTGCAGTTCATAGATGGGCCGCTAGGGACTGGCTGCAGAAAGGAGCAGTTTCCATAGACCCCATGTTAAAATGCCCAACTTTACAGCAGAAAAAAACATGTTTCTACCCATGGATGCAATAAATATTATTATCGATATAGTTAGATTCCACCTTCATGATTATGGATCTGTGAGTGAATTGTTTTCTAACACGACCCTTTTATTTATATTAGGTCTTAAAGTTTTTGCATAAATTAGGGCGTGGTCACTTTGATGGACACGTACATGCCTCACTGTCAGCTAACAGCAACTTGTCCACTCTGCTAGGCTACAACCATAGAGGCTACAACGTTAGTTAGTCATAGTACTGTACTTGACCCTTTAGCTTTAGCCGTGTTTGTGGTGATTGTGCCTTTTAGGGAATATTGTTACAAATACCAGACAATTCAAATGTCGTGCTGTGCGCTTGAATGTACTAACAGAACTTCCTAGAAGTCTAAAATGATAATATTATACATGTTAACCCCGTTAGCAGACCGTGTTTGTGTGCTTGTTAGCTTAGCTTGTTACTTACTAGCCAGCTAAGGACGTAACCCTTTATGCATACATATACATTTTAGTTTATGATTCAGCCTTGGGTAAGACTTGTATAGTCTATGGCTATGACGCCCATAATGCTAAACGGGAGCAAATGTTAAAAGGGGACCCAATTATCCCAGTGGTGGCCGCCGGAGTCCGCCGCCGAAGCTAACCGGAGCCGTAGCTAGCCCTTTGCGGCTCCGTTAGCTTCGGCCAGCGGCGGAGCCCGGCGTTATAACTGGAGATGAAGGAATGCAGCGAAACGCGGACTTGGTTCGCCTGCAGCCTTCTATAGTATTAGCTAAAGAAATGATGTTGAACAAGGCTTAGCTGAACATCGCCACAATTGTTCTGCTATGTATCGGTACTTATTTTATTTTCTTAACGTGTGAATGACAAGCATTAAGAATAACAACAAATAGCTATTTATCTTGCATATTGTCTCGTTTGATTATGAATGTAACGTTTATATAGTGGAACTACACTGTTTTATCAAAACCAAAGTGCCACGCAGTAACTTGGTAGGCCCATGCATGTATTTCAGCAGGAAATGTGCAACCTAGATTACATTTACCAACAGACTATATTGACATATTTGTAAAAGTTGTTCATGCGTTATTAAGTGAATATGGCATTAACCCTCCTGTTGTCTTTGGGTCGGTTTTCATGTATTTTTGAATAAAGGTTTCCTTTAGGTGATCCAGACAGGCTGGACCAGTGGGTGCTGAACATCCGGAGGAATAAATGGACCCCCAACGTTTCTTCTCGCCTGTGCAGTGAACACTTGAGAGTCATCACTTCAGCACGGACTTATGGGTACAGATCCTTTTTTAAATAACTTGGTTCCATTTGTGAGTGTAAATTGTTGTTACTAATTAAATACATGCTCATCATACAATGCTAAATAATTGTTATGGCACAGCTTGCACATCAGTGATAGTAATGTTCTTTTGATTAAAGGCCAAATTAAGATTTTGACAGTTAAGTATAGAAACATAGAAATGGAATTGTTTTGCAAACCATCACATTTCTCTTCAATTTATGCAAAGACTCTTTATCATAGATAGAGAATTGCCATTTTCCCCACTATGTTAAAAACAGATGAATTATATTACCTTTTTTTACATTATTTTTATAGCAACATTCATTCATCTGTTGTCATCTTATAACTTATTTATCTTTACATTCTGTTCTTGCATATGTCTTATTATATTTACGTGTATATAGATTTCTGCCTGCACTAATTTATTATTCTTAATTTAATTTTGAATTTCTTTTATTGTTTTATGTCTTATATAACTATGTTGCATCGTTGGAGGAGCTCGGGACAGATGATTTTCATTGCCATTCCCACACTGTAGCCTATGTGCTATGACATAAATCCTTTGAATCTGAATCTTGGAAACACGTAATTGTTGAATGGATTAACTCATAGTTAACATGTTGGCCCTCTATTGTCTTTTATAATGCACTCTTACATTTAAAACAACATTATTCAAAAGAAAGTTGAATATCTACAGACCTTAAAAAAGTTATTTTATGTGTTTTTGTTTATTATTTTTATTAGGGAAGGAGATGCCTGAAAAACACTGCAGTGCCCACCATTTTCTATTTCACCAAAGAACACCAGCCTAGAAGGAAAAGCAGGTGAGTAGCAATGACGAGGTCAGTGACAGTCCTAGTTCCACTGTTAACAGCAATGAGGAGGTAAGTGACAGTCCTAGTTCCACTGTTAACAGCAATGAGGAGGTAAGTGACAGTCCTAGTTCGACTCTTAATAGCAATGACGAGGTAAGTGACAGTCCTAGTTCCACTGTTAATAGCAATGAGGAGGTAAGTGACAGTCCTAGTTCCACTGTTAATAGCAATGACGAGGTAAGTGACAGTCCTAGTTCCACTGTTAATAGCAATGACGAGGTAAGTGACAGTCCTAGTTCCACTGTTAACAGCAATGACGAGGTAAGTGACAGTCCCTAGTTCCACTGTTAACAGCAATGACGAGGTAAGTGACAGTCCTAGTTCCACTGTTAACAGCAATGACGAGGTAAGTGACAGTCCTAGTTCCACTGTTAACAGCAATGACGAGGTAAGTGACAGTCCTAGTTCCACTGTTAACAGCAATGACGAGGTAAGTGACAGTCCTAGTTCCACTGTTAACAGCAATGACGAGGTAAGTGACAGTCCTAGTTCCACTGTTAACAGCAATGACGAGGTAAGTGACAGTCCTAGTTCGACTGATAATAGCAATGAGGAGGTAAGTGACAGTCCTAGTTCCACTGTTAACAGCAATGACGAGGTAAGTGACAGTCCTAGTTCGACTGTTAATAGCAATGAGGAGGTAAGTGACAGTCCTAGTTCCACTGTTAACAGCAATGAGGAGGTAAGTGACAGTCCTAGTTCGACTCTTAATAGCAATGACGAGGTAAGTGACAGTCCTAGTTCCACTGTTAATAGCAATGACGAGGTCAGTGACAGTCCTAGTTCCACTGTTAATAGCAATGACGAGGTAAGTGACAGTCCTAGTTCGACTGTTAATAGCAATGACGAGGTAAGTGACAGTCCTAGTTCCACTGTTAACAGCAATGACGAGGTAAGTGACAGTCCTAGTTCCACTGTTAACAGCAATGACGAGGTAAGTGACAGTCCTAGTTCCACTGTTAACAGCAATGAGGAGGTCAGTGACAGTCCTAGTTCGACTGTTAATAGCAATGACGAGGTAAGTGACAGTCCTAGTTCCACTGTTAACAGCAATGACGAGGTAAGTGACAGTCCTAGTTCCACTGTTAACAGCAATGAGGAGGTCAGTGACAGTCCTAGTTCGACTGTTAATAGCAATGACGAGGTAAGTGACAGTCCTAGTTCCACTGTTAATAGCAATGACGAGGTAAGTGACAGTCCTAGTTCCACTGTTAACAGCAATGACGAGGTAAGTGACAGTCCTAGTTCCACTGTTAACAGCAATGACGAGGTAAGTGACAGTCCTAGTTCCACTGTTAACAGCAATGACGAGGTAAGTGACAGTCCTAGTTCCACTGTTAACAGCAATGACGAGGTAAGTGACAGTCCTAGTTCCACTGTTAACAGCAATGACGAGGTAAGTCACAGTCCTAGTTCCACTGTTAACAGCAATGACGAGGTAAGTGACAGTCCTAGTTCCACTGTTAATAGCAATGACGAGGTAAGTGACAGTCCTAGTTCCACTGTTAATAGCAATGACGAGGTCAGTGACAGTCCTAGTTCCACTGTTAATAGCAATGACGAGGTAAGTGACAGTCCTAGTTCCACTGTTAACAGCAATGACGAGGTAAGTGACAGTCCTAGTTCCACTGTTAATAGCAATGACGAGGTAAGTGACAGTCCTAGTTCCACTGTTAATAGCAATGACGAGGTCAGTGACAGTCCTAGTTCCACTGTTAATAGCAATGACGAGGTAAGTGACAGTCCTAGTTCCACTGTTAACAGCAATGACGAGGTAAGTGACAGTCCTAGTTCCACTGTTAACAGCAATGACGAGGTAAGTGACAGTCCTAGTTCGACTGTTAACAGCAATGACGAGGTAAGTGACAGTCCTAGTTCCACTGTTAATAGCAATGACGAGGTAAGTGACAGTCCTAGTTCCACTGTTAATAGCAATGACGAGGTAAGTGACAGTCCTAGTTCCACTGTTAATAGCAATGACGAGGTAAGTGACAGTCCTAGTTCCACTGTTAATAGCAATGACGAGGTAAGTGACAGTCCTAGTTCCACTGTTAACAGCAATGACGAGGTAAGTGACAGTCCTAGTTCCACTGTTAACAGCAATGACGAGGTAAGTGACAGTCCTAGTTCCACTGTTAACAGCAATGACGAGGTAAGTGACAGTCCTAGTTCCACTGTTAACAGCAATGACGAGGTAAGTGACAGTCCTAGTTCCACTGTTGACAGCAATGACGAGGTAAGTGACAGTCCTAGTTCCACTGTTAACAGCAATGAGGAGGTCAGTGACAGTCCTAGTTCCACTGTTAACAGCAATGACAAGGTAAGTGACAGTCCTAGTTCCACTGTTAACAGCAATGACGAGGTAAGTGACAGTCCTAGTTCCACTGTTAACAGCAATGACGAGGTAAGTGACAGTCCTAGTTCCACTGTTAACAGCAATGACGAGGTAAGTTACAGTCCTAGTTCCACTGTTAACAGCAATGAGGAGGTAAGTGACAGTCCTAGTTCCACTGTTAACAGCAATGACGAGGTCAGTGACAGTCCTAGTTCCACTGTTAACAGCAATAACGAGGTAAGTGACAGTCCTAGTTCCACTGTTAACAGCAATGACGAGGTAAGTGACAGTCCTAGTTCCACTGTTAACAGCAATGACGAGGTAAGTGACAGTCCTAGTTCCACTGTTAACAGCAATGACGAGGTAAGTGACAGTCCTAGTTCCACTGTTAACAGCAATGAGGAGGTAAGTGACAGTCCTAGTTCCACTGTTAACAGCAATGAGGAGGTCAGTGACAGTCCTAGTTCCACTGTTAATAGCAATGAGGAGGTAAGTGACAGTCCTAGTTCCACTGTTAACAGCAATGACGAGGTAAGTGACAGTCCTAGTTCCACTGTTAACAGCAATGATGAGGTAAGTGACAGTCCTAGTTCCACTGTTAACAGCAATGAGGAGGTCAGTGACAGTCCTAGTTCCACTGTTAACAGCAATGACGAGGTAAGTGACAGTCCTAGTTCCACTGTTAACAGCAATGACGAGGTAAGTGACAGTCCTAGTTCCACTGTTAACAGCAATGACGAGGTAAGTGACAGTCCTAGTTCCACTGTTAACAGCAATGACGAGGTAAGTGACAGTCCTAGTTCCACTGTTAACAGCAATGAGGAGGTAAGTGACAGTCCTAGTTCCACTGTTAACAGCAATGACGAGGTCAGTGACAGTCCTAGTTCCACTGTTAACAGCAATAACGAGGTAAGTGACAGTCCTAGTTCCACTGTTAACAGCAATGACGAGGTAAGTGACAGTCCTAGTTCCACTGTTAACAGCAATGACGAGGTAAGTGACAGTCCTAGTTCCACTGTTAACAGCAATGACGAGGTAAGTGACAGTCCTAGTTCCACTGTTAACAGCAATGAGGAGGTAAGTGACAGTCCTAGTTCCACTGTTAACAGCAATGAGGAGGTCAGTGACAGTCCTAGTTCCACTGTTAATAGCAATGAGGAGGTAAGTGACAGTCCTAGTTCCACTGTTAACAGCAATGAGGAGGTAAGTGACAGTCCTAGTTCCACTGTTAACAGCAATGACGAGGTAAGTGACAGTCCTAGTTCCACTGTTAACAGCAATGACGAGGTAAGTGACAGTCCTATTTCCACTGTTAACAGCAATGACGAGGTAAGTGACAGTCCTAGTTCCACTGTTAACAGCAATGAGGAGGTAAGTGACAGTCCTAGTTCCACTGTTAACAGCAATGACGAGGTCAGTGACAGTCCTAGTTCCACTGTTAACAGCAATGACGAGGTAAGTGACAGTCCTAGTTCCACTGTTAACAGCAATGAGGAGGTAAGTGACAGTCCTAGTTCGACTGTTAACAGCAATGAGGAGGTCAGTGACAGTCCTAGTTCCACTGTTAACAGCAATGAGGAGGTAAGTGACAGTCCTAGTTCCACTGTTAACAGCAATGAGGAGGTCAGTGACAGTCCTAGTTCCACTGTTAATAGCAATGAGGAGGTCAGTGACAGTCCTAGTTCCACTGTTAATAGCAATGAGGAGGTAAGTGACAGTCCTAGTTCCACTGTTAACAGCAATGAGGAGGAGGAGGTTGCAGATGTAGACCATGGAAGTGGTGAAAACAGTGTTGCTGCTGATCAGAGCAATATCATTATGATACAAGACACACCTGAAGAAGCCTTTGTTGTTCCACATGTGGAGCATAATGACATTCCAACAGTCAATGCTTGTGAGGATGTTGGTTTGGGTAGCAGCAGCCAACAAACAAAACACATTGGAAAGCAGGCAGACTCCGCCTCTGTTCACTCTTACACTTGGGCTTTAAACTAAGACGGGTCATACTGAGTAGTTTGTGCACACATTTTTAACATGTGATCTTTCATGTAGGACGCTTGAGGGAAGTTGCAACGCCTCGGCCAATGTGATGTCTTCTCCACGTGAAAGAGATTGAAGGCATCATTTATAACTTGAGACAATTTTCCAAAAGTTATGACTTTTATAGGCTTAGGTAGTAATGGATTACATCTAACACGAATCAAGATCGTATAGAAACAAAGGAAAGTGTAATCCTTAGTTACATAGGAAAAGATGTAATCGGATTAGTTTGACTTTTTTTAATAATAGGGAAACTCAGGATTACAATCTTATTCAAAACCTAAAAGAGCAAGCTGTTTGTTGTAAAATGATCAAATTGTATCTCTTCTCTGGAAGCCGTTCTGTTCTGTAGGCTAATACTTTCATTGTGAATCTATACACCTACTGCCTGAATCTGCTTTATGGTATTATATTATACATTTAAGTAAAAACATCATATTCATATTTCTTCTCTCCTGTGTTTATTTGCATTGCATTTGATATTGAGGTAATCCAAAAGAAACATAAAGTCATCAGGTTACATTACTTTGATATCTTGATACTCACATTAAGTTACTGGTTGTGTTTTTGGAAAGTAGCCCTCCCAACCCTGTCCATAAGTTCTATCATTTTAATTACTCATACAGTTGTTGCACATCTTTAATTTATTTTCTAGTGTATTTAAGTCATAAAATGCAAGATGTAACTTTCAATGTGTGTATTTATCACATTTTCAATGTGAAATAGATCTGATTAAATAAAGAGTAAAAGCACAATCTTAAATGTTGACATGTATCATGTTCCTATGCTTATTGTTAATGTAGTGGTGTTATAAACAACATGTTGTCTAAAGGAAATTAAGATGTTGTTTATTTGTTGACAAAAGATGTAAAGTTGATGCTCACAACATGTGGGAACATTTATGGAGAAAAATATTTCTATTGTAAAACAGATATTTATCTGCAAACTGAAGGAAACTCTCTAAAAGGTATTATCTGCTGTGACCTTACGACCCTGGAGGGATTGTGGGTATTGCACTTCATAAATACATTCTATGGTATGCTTATGACGTATTTGATGCCAAAAACATGGGATTAGGGGAGACCTTCTTGTTGTTTGCATTGTCACTGATAAATGACAGCGTAGTATTCATTGACAAGATTTTGTGTTTTTAAACTTGGGACTCTTTTCAGACTGCTACGGCTTGGGAAAAGATTTGAGCCTTAATGTGTAATGTTTTCTGTATTGTATGGTAAGCTTATCCTTTCATTTAATAGTCCCATTTGGATGTGATAGCTAACATTTTCAGTAAGCAGTAGACAAAAGAAGTGAAAATATGAATGTAATTTATTTTCAATATTTACATAAATACAGAATTATTTAACAAATAAAATAACAAAAAAACATCATAACAAATACAAAATAAAAGGTTTGACAGACAGCCATGCCCAGCATGGGCCTGGAGAGCTACAGAGTCCATTGGGGGAAGAGGGGGGGGTGGGATGTGGGAAGAGGAG
>JAPTMU010000190.1:335930-362254 GCA_028583405.1 Pogonophryne albipinna
AGAGTCCTCTCCTGCTGGTGTTCAGGTGTATATCAGTATGTAGTGTCTCTACTTTAAAGAGTCCTCTCCTGCTGATGTTCAGGTGTATATCAGTATGTAGTGTCTCTACTTTAAAGAGTCCTCTCCTGCTGATGTTCAGGTGTATATCAGTATGTAGTGTCTCTACTTTAAAGAGTCCTCTCCTGCTGATGTTCAGGTGTATATCAGTATGTAGTGTCTCTACTTTAAAGAGTCCTCTCCTGCTGATGTTCAGTGTATATCAGTATGTAGTGTCTCTACTTTAAAGAGTCCTCTCCTGCTGATGTTCAGGTGTATATCAGTATGTAGTGTCTCTACTTTAAAGAGTCCTCTCCTGCTGATGTTCAGGTGTATATCAGTATGTAGTGTCTCTACTTTAAAGAGTCCTCTCCTGCTGATGTTCAGGTGTATATCAGTATGTAGTGTCTCTACTTTAAAGAGTCCTCTCCTGCTGATGTTCAGGTGTATATCAGTATGTAGTGTCTCTACTTTAAAGAGTCCTCTCCTGCTGATGTTCAGGTGTATATCAGTATGTAGTGTCTCTACTTTAAAGAGTCCTCTCCTGCTGATGTTCAGGTGTATATCAGTATGTAGTGTCTCTACTTTAAAGAGTCCTCTCCTGCTGATGTTCAGGTGTATATCAGTATGTAGTGTCTCTACTTTAAAGAGTCCTCTCCTGCTGATGTTCAGGTGTATATCAGTATGTAGTGTCTCTACTTTAAAGAGTCCTCTCCTGCTGATGTTCAGGTGTATATCAGTATGTAGTGTCTCTACTTTAAAGAGTCCTCTCCTGCTGATGTTCAGGTGTATATCAGTATGTAGTGTCTCTACTTTAAAGAGTCCTCTCCTGCTGATGTTCAGGTGTATATCAGTATGTAGTGTCTCTACTTTAAAGAGTCCTCTCCTGCTGATGTTCAGGTGTATATCAGTATGTAGTGTCTCTACTTTAAAGAGTCCTCTCCTGCTGATGTTCAGGTGTATATCAGTATGTAGTGTCTCTACTTTAAAGAGTCCTCTCCTGCTGATGTTCAGGTGTATATCAGTATGTAGTGTCTCTACTTTAAAGAGTCCTCTCCTGCTGATGTTCAGGTGTATATCAGTATGTAGTGTCTCTACTTTAAAGAGTCCTCTCCTGCTGATGTTCAGGTGTATATCAGTATGTAGTGTCTCTACTTTAAAGAGTCCTCTCCTGCTGATGTTCAGGTGTATATCAGTATGTAGTGTCTCTACTTTAAAGAGTCCTCTCCTGCTGATGTTCAGGTGTATATCAGTATGTAGTGTCTCTACTTTAAAGAGTCCTCTCCTGCTGATGTTCAGGTGTATATCAGTATGTAGTGTCTCTACTTTAAAGAGTCCTCTCCTGCTGATGTTCAGGTGTATATCAGTATGTAGTGTCTCTACTTTAAAGAGTCCTCTCCTGCTGATGTTCAGGTGTATATCAGTATGTAGTGTCTCTACTTTAAAGAGTCCTCTCCTGCTGATGTTCAGGTGTATATCAGTATGTAGTGTCTCTACTTTAAAGAGTCCTCTCCTGCTGATGTTCAGGTGTATATCAGTATGTAAGTGTCTCCTACTTTAAAGAGTCCTCTCCTGCTGATGTTCAGGTGTATATCAGTATGTAGTGTTCTCTACTTTAAAGAGTCCTCTCCTGCTGATGTTCAGGTGTATATCAGTATGTAGTGTCTCTACTTTAAAGAGTCCTCTCCTGCTGATGTTCAGGTGTATATCAGTATGTAGTGTCTCTACTTTAAAGAGTCCTCTCCTGCTGATGTTCAGGTGTATATCAGTATGTAGTGTCTCTACTTTAAAGAGTCCTCTCCTGCTGGATGTTCAGGTGTATATCAGTATGTAGTGTCTCTACTTTAAAGAGTCCTCTCCTGCTGATGTTCAGGTGTATATCAGTATGTAGTGTCTCTACTTTAAAGAGTCCTCTCCTGCTGATGTTCAGGTGTATATCAGTATGTAGTGTCTCTACTTTAAAGAGTCCTCTCCTGCTGATGTTCAGGTGTATATCAGTATGTAGTGTCTCTACTTTAAAGAGTCCTCTCCTGCTGATGTTCAGGTGTATATCAGTATGTAGTGTCTCTACTTTAAAGAGTCCTCTCCTGCTGATGTTCAGGTGTATATCAGTATGTAGTGTCTCTGCTTTAAAGAGTCCTCTCCTGCTGATGTTCAGGTGTATATCAGTATGTAGTGTCTCTACTTTAAAGAGTCCTCTCTTGCTGATGTTCAGGTGTATATCAGTATGTAGTGTCTCTACTTTAAAGAGTCCTCTCCTGCTGATGTTCAGGTGTATATCAGTATGTAGTGTCTCTACTTTAAAGAGTCCTCTCCTGCTGATGTTCAGGTGTATATCAGTATGTAGTGTCTCTACTTTAAAGAGTCCTCTCCTGCTGATGTTCAGGTGTATATCAGTATGTAGTCCCTACTTTAAAGAGTCCTCTCCTGCTGATGGTCAGGTGTATATCAGTATGTAGTGTCTCTACTTTAAAGAGTCCTCTCCTGCTGATGTTCAGGTGTATATCAGTATGTAGTGTCTCTACTTTAAAGAGTCCTCTCCTGCTGATGTTCAGGTGTATATCAGTATGTAGTGTCTCTACTTTAAAGAGTCCTCTCCTGCTGATGTTCAGGTGTATATCAGTATGTAGTGTCTCTACTTTAAAGAGTCCTCTCCTGCTGATGTTCAGGTGTATATCAGTATGTAGTGTCTCTAGCTTTAAAGAGTCCTCTCCTGCTGATGTTCAGGTGTATATCAGTATGTAGTGTCTCTACTTTAAAGAGTCCTCTCTTGCTGATGTTCAGGTGTATATCAGTATGTAGTGTCTCTACTTTAAAGAGTCCTCTCCTGCTGATGTTCAGGTGTATATCAGTATGTAGTGTCTCTACTTTAAAGAGTCCTCTCCTGCTGATGTTCAGGTGTATATCAGTATGTAGTGTCTCTACTTTAAAGAGTCCTCTCCTGCTGATGTTCAGGTGTATATCAGTATGTAGTGTCTCTACTTTAAAGAGTCCTCTCCTGCTGATGTTCAGGTGTATATCAGTATGTAGTGTCTCTACTTTAAAGAGTCCTCTCCTGCTGATGTTCAGGTGTATATCAGTATGTAGTGTCTCTACTTTAAAGAGTCCTCTCCTGCTGATGTTCAGGTGTATATCAGTATGTAGTGTCTCTACTTTAAAGAGTCCTCTCCTGCTGATGTTCAGGTGTATATCAGTATGTAGTGTCTCTACTTTAAAGAGTCCTCTCCTGCTCTCATGTTGGTACAGCAGCTGCTCCGTAGTCTGCACTCGTGGATTCTCAGAGTAAAAAGTGACTCATGTCGGTCAGAAAGGTTTTGCTCCATGACTCAGACGTCTAACTGTAAATACATCCTCACAGAATACCGTAGAAGAAGAAAGAGGACACATAGGAATAGTTCGTCTCTCTGTCTCTTCGGAGGACACATTTCCCTTCAATGTGTGTGTGTGTGTGTGTGTGTGTGTGTGTGTGTGTGTGTGTGTGTGTGTGTGTGTGTGTGTGTGTGTGTGTGTGTGTGTGTGTGTGTGTGTGTGTGTGTGTGTGTGTGTGTGTGTGTGTGTGTGTGTGTGTGTGTGTGTGTGTGTGTGTGTGTGTGTGTGTGTGTGTGTGTGTGTGTGTGTGTGTGTGTGTGTGTGTGTGTGTGTGTGTGTGTGTGTGTGTGTGTGTGTGTGTGTGTGTGTGTGTGTGTAGCTCTGAGTCAGATCCTGCTGTTTGTGGACGGGATGAACGGAGTGATAAATCACAACGAGACGCTGCAGTGGCTCTACGCGCTCACAGGAAGTATGGTGAGTCCCCGCCAAAATAAGAGTCTGCTGATGTTATTTAATAATCCTGCTGCATGTCTCATAATGTACCTTTGTATTAACGAAGAGTCCTCTGGGAGGACTAGTGGAGTGAAACGCTCATTAAATGTATGAAAGAAGTATTATTTGAGCAGAGTCAGTGTTCAGCTCAGAGCGCTGGCTCCCCCTGCTGGACGGAGTGGGTACTGCAGTGCAAGAAGTAATGCAAGTCTAGAAAAGAACAAACTATCAGCATCACGCGGCAGAATAATACATATTGATGGAAATGAATAATAATATTGTGTGTGTGTGTGTGTGTGTGTGTGTGTGTGTGTGTGTGTGTGTGTGTGTGTGTGTGTGTGTGTGTGTGTGTGTGTGTGTGTGTGTGTGTGTGTGTGTGTGTGTGTGTGTGTGTGTGTGTGTGTGTGTGTGTGTGTGTGTGTGTGTGTGTGTGTGTGTAGTCCCGTCTGGTGGTGAAGACGTCTCTGAAGCTGCTCATCGTCTTCGTCGAATATACAGAGTCCAACGGCCCGCTCTTCAACACTGCTGTCAACACTGTGGACGAGAAGAGAGGTACACACACATATTCACACACCCACTCACACACACACATATTCACACACACATACATATTCACACACACACACACACACCCATCATCATCATCGGCCGGACTTATCTCAGCCAATCACAGCTCTGCATGCATCCCCTGGATATTATTTTAGTAACTGCTCTCATCAGACGCGATGTTTCCAGAGAGAACAGCTGAGAGGTCCGTGCAGAAAGCAGAGCAGTGTGTATAATATATATCACTCAGTAGAACAGGCCTACTCTCTTTGCTGTAGTTTAGTAGATATCTACAAACAAAGAGTCCAGATGTTTCTAAAACCATTTAGTGCTTCACAAAATAAAATACACAACGGCTGTTAGGCTGTTAGCTGTAGGTGTGTGTGTGTGTTTGTGTGTGTGTATGTGAATATGTGTGTGTGTGTGTGTGTGTGTGTGAATATGTGTGTGTGTGTGTGAATATGTGTGTGTGTGTGTGAATATGTGTGTGTGTGTGTTGCAGGTGTGAAGCCGTGGAGTTTTCTGATGGAGGTTCTGGAGGAGAGGAACGGCTCCGACACGGAGCTGCTGATGTTCACCATGACGCTCATCAACAAGGTAAACAAACAACAGTAAACAACACAAACAACAGTATACAACACAAACAACAGTAAACAACACAGCTCCTCTGAACATGTCCCTGTAAACAACAGTAAACAACACAAACAACACGGCTCCTCTGAACATATCCCTGTAAACAACACAAACAACAGTAAACAACACAAACAACAGTAAACAACACAAACAACAGTACACAAAACAAACAACACAAACAACAGTAAACAACACAAACAACAGTAAACAACACAAACAACAGTACACAAAACAAACAACACAAACAACAGTACACAAAACAAACAACAGTAAACAACACAAACAACAGTACACAAAACAAACAACACAAACAACAGTAAACAACACAAACAACAGTAAACAACACAAACAACAGTACACAAAACAAACAACACAAACAACAGTACACAAAACAAACAACACAAACAACAGTAAACAACACAAACAACAGTACACAAAACAAACAACACAAACAACAGTAAACAACACAAAACAACAGTAAACAACACAACCAACACAGCTCCTCTGAACATGTCCATGTAAACAACACAAACAACAGTAAACAACACAAACAACAGTAAACAACACAAACAACAGTACACAACACAAACAACAGTAAACAACACAAACAACAGTAAACAACACAAACAACACGGCTCCTCTGAACATATCCCTGTAAACAACACAAACAACAGTAAACAACAAAAACAACAGTAAACAATACAACCAACACAGCTCCTCTGAACATGTCCCTGTAAACAACACAAACAACAGTAAACAACACAAACAACACAGCTCCTCTGAACATGTCCCTGTAAACAACACAAACAACACAGCTCCTCTGAACATGTCCCTGTAAACAACACAAACAACAGTAAACAACACAACCAACACAACTCCAGACAAGCTTCCTCTGTGAAGCGCTTTGAAGGCTCCAGACAAGCTTCCTCTGTGAAGCGCTTTGAAGGCTCCAGACAAGCTTCCTCTGTGAAGCGCTTTGAAGGCTCCAGACAAGCTTCCTCTGTGAAGCGCTTTGAAGGCTCCAGACAAGCTTCCTCTGTGAAGCACTTTGAAGGCTCCAGACTAGCTTCCTCTGTGAAGCGCTTTGAAGGCTCCAGACAAGCTTCCTCTGTGAAGCGCTTTGAAGGCTCCAGACAAGCTTCCTCTGTGAAGCACTTTGAAGGCTCCAGACTAGCTTCCTCTGTGAAGCACTTTGAAGGCTCCAGACAAGCTTCCTCTGTGAAGCACTTTGAAGGCTACAGACAAGCTTCCTCTGTGAAGCACTTTGAAGGCTCCAGACAAGCTTCCTCTGTGAAGCGCTTTGAAGGCTCCAGACAAGCTTCCTCTGTGAAGCGCTTTGAAGGCTCCAGACAAGCTTCCTCTGTGAAGCGCTTTGAAGGCTCCAGACAAGCTTCCTCTGTGAAGCACTTTGAAGGATCCAGACAAGCTTCCTTCCTTCCTATTGTGTAGCTCTGTGGGAGGAGCCTGGTCCTCAGATCTTCATCGTCATGACTACACTGTAGCTCTGTGGGAGGAGCCTGGGGCCTCAGATCTTCATCGTCATGACTACACTGTAGCTCTGTGGGAGGAGCCTGGTCCTCAGATCTTCATCGTCATCACTACACTGTAGCTCTGTGGGAGGAGCCTGGTCCTCAGATCTTCATCGTCATCACTACACTGTAGCTCTGTGGGAGGAGCCTGGTCCTCAGATCTTCATCGTCATGACTACACTGTAGCTCTGTGGGAGGAGCCTGGTCCTCAGATCTTCATCGTCATGACTACACTGTAGCTCTGTGGGAGGAGCCTGGTCTTCAGATCTTCATCGTCATGACTACACTGTAGCTCTGTGGGAGGAGCCTGGTCCTCAGATCTTCATCGTCATGACTACACTGTAGCTCTGTGGGAGGAGCCTGGGGCCTCAGATCTTCATCGTCATGACTACACTGTAGCTCTGTGGGAGGAGCCTGGGGCCTCAGATCTTCATCGTCATGACTACACTGTAGCTCTGTGGGAGGAGCCTGGGGCCTCAGATCTTCATCGTCATGACTACACTGTAGCTCTGTGGGAGGAGCCTGGGGCCTCAGATCTTCATCGTCATGACTACACTGTAGCTCTGTGGGAGGAGCCTGGGGCCTCATATTTTCATCGTCATGACTACACTGTAGCTCTGTGGGAGGAGCCTGGGGCCTCAGATCTTCATTGTCATGACTACACTGTAGCTCTGTGGGAGGAGCCTGGGGCCTCAGATCTTCATCGTCATGACTACACTGTAGCTCTGTGGGAGGAGCCTGGGGCCTCAGATCTTCATCGTCATGACTACACTGTAGCTCTGTGGGAGGAGCCTGGGGCCTCAGATCTTCATTGTCATGACTACACTGTAGCTCTGTGGGAGGAGCCTGGGGCCTCAGATCTTCATCGTCATGACTACACTGTAGCTCTGTGGGAGGAGCCTGGGGCCTCAGATCTTCATCGTCATGACTACACTGTAGCTCTGCACACATGACAGTAAAAGCCTTGAACCTTGAACAGTATAATAATGTGTGTTCAGACCCTGTCGGCGCTCCCGGACCAGGACTCGTTCTACGACGTGACGGACAGCCTGGAGCAGCTCGGCATGGAGAGCATCGTGAGCAAACAGCTGAGCAGCAGGGAGGCGGAGCCTGATTTGAAGACTCAGTTCACTCTCTACGAGGTAAACAACAACACAAACAAAAGTTCTAAGATTTTTTTTGAAAAAGTCAATTTTTTTTGGAAAAAGTCAAAATGTGAAAAGAAAGTAAAAAATGTGAAAAAATGAAAAAGTTGAATTCTGACGTTTCAAATTCAACTGTCTTTCTGTGTTGCAGACGTCTCTGAGGAACGAGGACGGGGACGACGTCTCCCCCCTCCCCCGTAAAGAGAGGAGAAAGATGGCCGCTGGCGAGAGGAGCCGCCGTTCCTCCAGTCAGACTCTCCCCCCCCTCTTCTCCACTAATTCCTCCCCCTCCTCCTCCTCCCCCACGCCCCCCTCCCTCCTCTCCCCCACCACCACCCTGCTCTCTCCCACCCTATCCCCCTCCTCCTCCCCCACGCCCCCCACCTTCCTCTCCCCCACCACCACCCTGCTCTCTCCTACCCTCTCCTCCGCCTCCTCGAACCCAGCAGGGGGCAGCAGAGCCTCCTCCCCCCTGTCCTCAGACTGCAGCTCCTCAGGGTCCCAGAGGGGGTCTCCTCTCCCCCCCCAGACTGATTCTAATGGTACGACCCACCCTGAGGAGGAGGAGAAGTCTCCGTCCAGCGCGTGAGTTCACTCTTTATGCACAACAAGTATAATGATAGAAACTAGAGGACGCCGGTTCGATTCCCGGCCTCCCCCTGTACGCATGTCCTCCTCTCTGTCTGCCCCTGCTGTTTCTCTCTCATAAAGGCTCCTCTGCCATAAAGTCAACTTTACTGTCAATCTTTCAGTGTGTGTGTACAGAGAGATCCAAATATCGTTTCCCACAATCCCGAAAAAAATGTTTCCTGTTCAGTTTCTGTTGGAATGTGAAGGGTTAAATGAAAGAAGCCCCTCTCTGCGAGTTACTGTGAAGAGAGGAGCTGATTGGTGGTCCTGCTGTACATTCACAGAGGGCCAGCTACAGTAACTCAACGAGAGAGTAATGTCAACTGACGGCACAATTGACCAATCATATCTTCCCTCTAAATGGGTGGGATTTATTATCGCAGACTTTATGACAAGTTCCGCCCACTGTGAAGCTTTTCTTGTTTCCATAGCAACAACAACTTCCTGTCAACAGCGTAAACTCGCCTTCAAAATAAAAGCATGTCCATACAAAATAGGAAGCCAAGCCACATTACACTGAAGACATACAACTGCAACGAAAGTAACAAACACAATGCGATATCCATTCTGTATTCTGCTACAGAGAGCGTTTAAATCACAATAATCTAAACAAAACAGAGACGTAGTTTAGCAAAAAGCTTAACATCCAATGAGAAACTCTCTCTTTCTGCACGTCTGCTTCTGCTTTTATTTTGGTGACTTGGTGTTGGTTTCCTGTCTGATATTCCCCCTGGTGTACCCCCCCCCCCCTCTTCTCGCTGGGTGTTTTCTGGCCTGCAGGAGGCGCTCTTTTCTCTCTCATCACATGTCGGCTCTGGGTCTCAGCAGGAGGTCCCGCCTCTTCTCTAAAGCCAGTTCCTTCTCTGAGGAGGCCGGCAACAGGTCTGTAGCTAACGGAGAGCTATCAGGAAGCTTACGGGGAGCTAACGGGGAGCGAACGGGGAGCTAACGGGGAGCTAACGGGGATGTCACTACCCGATCTGCCGCCCTGCCCTATCTGCAGAGCACATGTGCGTGATGGTCCGCCATATTTGACAACTCCATACGGCAGGGATCACCAACTACATTTGTCCAAGGGCCAAAATGTATCCAATAGACACTATCGCGGGCCGGGGGGGGGGGGGGGTACAGGTACTGCATAAAGCTTAGCAGACTCTTCACGCTAACAAGGATCACTTCTAGGCAGGGTTGGGAGGGTTACTTTGTAAATGTAATCAGTTACTGATTACTGAATACATGCTCTGAAAGTAATCAGAATACAGTTACGTGTCTTATAAAAGTAACGTGTTCAGATTACTTTTAGAATACTTTTGGAATACTTTCTTTTTCCATAACAGATGGGTATGTTTTGGTGAGCAGGAGACACTTGTTTTACTGTTTTAATGGCTTATCAAGAACTCAAACACAACATCTTGGTGTCATTCTGGACAGCTCCCTCTCATCTGCACCCCACATAACAAACATCACCCGGACTGCATTCTCCTACTGTAAACCTTTCCTTAGAATATGTTATGAATTGTAAGGTGTCCTTGGGTGCTTTGAAAGGCGCCCCTAAATAGAATGAATTATCATCATTATTATTATTATCTGAAACGATGTAATAACTTTTAAAACTTGTTCCAGTCACTTGCCCCATGCATTCAGCAGCAGCAGGCCATTCACTTTGATTTGATCCCGTTATAAATGTCATCATTTCGACAATAAAGAAATGCTACATCAACGTTATCTTCCACATTTTATCTAACCATCTCCGTTTCTAACTTTCAATATATTTTAAAAGAGATCCCTCTCTCATCTGCGTGCGGGGGCGGGGCCTCACAGACACGCTGCATCTCTCTCTCGCTCACAGACATGCTGCAGCGCTGTGCAGTGTGCACACAGTTCTGCCGGTAATGAATATTACATTTTGTGAGGAAACTTTTCCACCAATAATTCCAATAAGTATTCCAAAATGTATTCACTTCAGGTTTACGAAAGTAACTGTAATCAGATTACTCGTTTTTCAAATGTAACGCCAGCTGAATACAGTTAGCCTACTTGATTTTTGTATTCTGATTACGTAACGCCGTTACATATATTCCGTTACAACCCAACCCTGCTTCGAGGCTACTGTCCCGCAGCTCCTGCCTCTCTGTTGGACTCTGTCGCAGCGGGGCTGCTGCTGTGGTGCGGAGCTCACAAAGCAGACTCTTCACAACGAAGGATCACTTCTTCTTCTTCAAGGAAGGGGAGGTTTCGCAGTACGCAGTCTACTGTCCCGCAGCTGCTGCCTCTCTGTTGGACTCCGGTACTGCACCTTACTCACGAGACGTTGTAAAAAAAAAATGGGTGGGGGGCGAACGCAGTAACCACTCCGCCAACGCCACAGTCACCCCCGTCGTGCGGGCCGGATGAGAATGTCTGGCGGGCCGGATGTGGCCCGCGGGCCGCCAGTTGGTGGTCACTGCCATACGGTGTCAGTACCATATGTGCTCGGCCTACCAGATCTGCTCGGGGTCCGTTACGCTTACCAATGACGTCACGCATTGGCTGTACGGCAACCCAAGAGGTAATAATAATTATTCTAAATAAAACAGGAAGTTCACCTAAATTACATTTAAGACACTGCAACGAAAGTAACCAAAACAATGTAATATCCTTTTCCTTTCACAGAACACAAATTGTGTTATTTACATAATTATGTTTCCACTGGTGACATTTACGGGACACAATTCACTGGGTGGTATAGTGTGTGTTGCACCACGGACGAGTTAGTGGTGTTGTGTTGTCAGTCTAGCTTGTGTAGCGTGTATACAAGATCATCCTGCTGACTCCCATTCATCGGCTCTACAACACTGTCCATTGTTCTTTTTTAACATTCAAACATAAACAATAACAATCGACATTAATCTGAACGAGGGAGGGGATTTATTATCATTACAACGTCATTTCCCGATCATTTAAATATGAATATGGTGAAATACATTCTTACAATAAGCGAGAAATTGATTTAACTCCTGTTTGACAATAACTGAGAATTTATTTCCTTTTATTTAAAATTAGAAATCAAATGTGATCATACACCAATAGGGCGGTCACACTCAGGTGCCAACATGAATCTGAAGGAAACCCTAACATGGGGGTGTCTAAATTATGTGTTTTTTATATGGGGAATTCAAATATGAGCTTATTTAACTCGTCTCTAACCTACATCGTTTTGTATTTCTAAATTGGCAATGTTGCCCTTTCGAACCTCTATATAAGATAGTAAAAGATATAAGGGAAATCATTTATATTGACAAAGACAAATGGATGTAACTTCTGTGAGACAGCTAACATACCAACACACTCTCACTCCCTAAGCGTCCTGGAGCGACGCTTGGTCAGGGTCCGTGGCGTGCAGTTGTGAAGCTCCTAGGCTCCTTCAGCTTCATAAAGGGACGCAAATAGCTTTCAACTGATTGCAATGTATTCCCATCTGCGGCGGGATTTGACGCTCATGGAAGCACGGCATTCGTTTGTGTCGGCTGCCCTTAAAGGCAATGTGAGCGTCCATTCTCATTGGATAACGGAGAATTGTACACCTGGAAGTAAGTATTCCGCTTACTGTCGATTGATTTTACAGTGATATCTGCACTACTCATCGACTAGAACACTCCAGATTATCCTTGTTAATTACACAACATTGATTGGTTTAAATTGTGTGCAATGCTTTTGTATTTTTCCCCTTCGATTCGGAGAAACAAATATTTTTTCGGAGTAAAGGATGGCAGAAGACACTACACTACCCAGAATCCCCAGCTATCGTTTAGGACTACACCATGTGCTCTGTTTGACAAACCCCGTGATTAGTGATTAGATTAGTAATATATAAAGACTATATATTATTGAATTACAAGATTAGATATACTTTAGTTGATCTAAAATATTGATGTGTTCAAATGCTCTTCAAAACACAACTGAAAGTCTATGAAACTTGTCTTTCTGTATTTTGAATGAAGCGCCATCTCCTGGTTAAAACCTGAAATTGAAAATCTGGCAACGCCCTCTTGGAAAATAGTGGGAGGGCTTAACATTCCTCGATACTGGTCTTAGGCAGGTCGTAGGCAGGAAGCTGTAAGCTGGAGTCTGAAATGAGGTGCTACATCTGTAGAAGCGTCACAACTGCACGCCACGGGACCCTGACCAAGCGTCGCTCCTGGACGTTTATGGAGTGAGAGTGTGTTGATCATACATACTGAAGAAATATTGACTGTGAATGTATGCAATATGTATGGCATTCATAATTTATATATCTAATTACATTAACTGTGAATGTCTTTCATTTTATTTCAAATAAAATAACAAAATATTTTAATAAAGATATTTGAGACGTTTATGACTGGCGCATGCAAGATGCAAATCGGGCAGCCGTCTAGACCTCAAATGTCCTATTAGAGTTTCCGTATGGAGTTCTCCAATATGGCGGACCATCTCGCACATGCGCAACTACAGATGGGGCAGGGCTGCACATCGGGTAGTGACAGGGGAGCTAACAGTGAGCTACAGGGAAATAACGGGGAGCTAACAGGGAGCTAACAGTGAGCTACAGGGAAATAACGGGGAGCTAACAGGGAGCTAACAGTGAGCTACAGGGAAATAACGGGGAGCTAACATGGAGCTACAGGGAAGTAACGGGGAGCTAACAGGGAAGTAACGGGGAGCTAACGAGGAGCTAACGGGGAAGTAACTGGGAGCAAACGGGGAGCTAACAGGGAAATAACGGGGAGCTAACCGGGAGCTACAGGGAAGTAACGGGGAGCTAACCGGGAGCTACAGGGAAGTAACGGGGAGCTAACGGGGAAGTAACGGGGAGCAAACGGGGAGCAAACTGGGAGCTAACAGGGAAATAACGGGGAGCTAACAGTGAGCTACAGGGAAATAACGGGGAGCTAACAGGGAAATAACGGGGAGCTAACAGTGAGCTACAGGGAAGTAACGGGGAGCTAACAGGGAAGTAACGGGGAGCTAACAGGGAAGTAACGGGGAGCTAACGAGGAGCTAACGGGGAAGTAACGGGGAGCAAACGGGGAGCTAACAGGGAAATAATGGGAGCTAACAGGGAAGTAACGGGGAAGTAACGGGGAGCAAACGGGGAGCTAACGGGGAAATAACGAGGAGCTAACGGGGAGCTAACAGGGAGCTAACGGGGAGCTAACAGTGAGCTACAGGGAAATAACGGGGAGCTAACAGGGAGCTACAGGGAAGTAACGGGGAGCTAACAGGGAAGTAACGGGGAGCTAACGAGGAGCTAACGGGGAAGTAACTGGGAGAAAACGGGGAGCTAACAGGGAAATAACGGGGAGCTAACAGGGAGCTACAGGGAAGTAACGGGGAGCTAACGGGGAGCAAACGGGGAGCTAACGGGATATAACGGGGAGCTAACAGTGAGCAACAGGGAAATAACGGGGAGCTAACAGGGAGCTACAGGGAAGTAACGGGGAGCTAACAGGGAAGTAACGGGGAGCTAACGGGGAAGTAACGGGGAGCTAACGGGGAGCTACAGGGAAGTAACGGGGAGCTAACAGGGAAGTAACGGGGAGCAAACGGGGAAGTAACAGGGAGCAAACGGGGAGCTAACAGGGAGCTAGCGGGGAGCTAACAGTGAGCTACAGGGAAATAACGGGGAGCTAACAGGGAGCTACAGGGAAGTAACGGGGAGCTAACAGGGAAGTAACGGGGAGCTAACGAGGAGCTAACGGGGGAGTAACTGGGAGAAAACGGGGAGCTAACAGGGAAATAACGGGGAGCTAACAGGGAGCTACATGGAAGTAACGGGAAGCAAACGGGGAGCTAACGGGAAATAACGGGGAGCTAACAGTGAGCTACAGGGAAATAACGGGGAGCTAACAGGGAGCTACAGGGAAGTAACGGGGAGCTAACAGGGAAGTAACCGGGAGCTAACGGGGAGCTACAGGGAAGTAACGGGGAGCTAACAGGGAAGTAACGGGGAAGTAACGGGGAGCAAACGGGGAGCTAACGGGAAATAACGGGGAAGTAACGGGGAGCTAACGGGGAAGTAACGGGGAGCTAACGGGAAATAACGGGGAGCTAACGGGAAATAACGGGGAGCTAACGAGGAGCTAACGGGGAAGTAACGGGGAGCTAACGTGGAGCTAACGGGGAGCTAACGGGGAGCTAACGAGGAGCTAACGGTGCGCTAACGGGGAGCTAATGTGGAGCTAACGGTGAGCTAACGGGGAGCTACATGGAAGTAACGGGAAGCAAACGGGGAGCTAACGGGAAATAACGGGGAGCTAACAGTGAGCTACAGGGAAATAACGGGGAGCTAACAGGGAGCTACAGGGAAGTAACGGGGAGCTAACAGGGAAGTAACCGGGAGCTAACGGGGAGCTACAGGGAAGTAACGGGGAGCTAACAGGGAAGTAACGGGGAAGTAACGGGGAGCAAACGGGGAGCAAACGGGGAGCTAACGGGAAATAACGGGGAAGTAACGGGGAGCTAACGGGGAGCTAACGGGGAGCTAACGGGAAATAACGGGGAGCTAACGGGAAATAACGGGGAGCTAACGAGGAGCTAACGGGGAAGTAACGGGGAGCTAACGTGGAGCTAACGGGGAGCTAACGGGGAGCTAACGAGGAGCTAACGGTGAGCTAACGGGGAGCTAATGTGGAGCTAACGGGGAGCTGTATTCATATATTTGAAAAAATAAAAAAGTTAAATAAAGATGAAAATTAAAGAAAAATACAATAAAATACAAACCGTCTAGCTCTACAGTCTGTCAGCCTGTCTACACACACACACACACACACACACACACACACACACACAACAATGTTTGGAAACTAAAGTGTGTGTGTGTGTGTGTGTGTGTGTGTGTGTGTGTGTGTGTGTGTGTGTGTGTGTGTGTGTGTGTGTGTAGCACCTCTCCTCAGATGAACTCGGAGCAGCTCAGGACGGACAGTAAACCCAGCTCAAAGTAAGTGAAACTGCTCAGTGGTTTGGGGCTCGGTCAGATCACTTCCTGTTCCCTATCAGATCACTTCCTGTTATCTCTCTTCCTCTGATCTTCGTGTGAAGACATCTCATCCTCTATAGCAGGGGTTCCCAACCTTTTTTCCCAAGAGCCCCCCCAAATGACTCCTGTTGGAAGTTGCGCCCCCCACACACGCAAGGGGGGGGGGGGGCGCACCAGCGGTAATTAAAGTTTAAAAGTCTCAAAACTTCTGTCACAAACTGGATGAATGAAGTATTGTGTTAAAGGAGGATGAAAGCGTAACTAAGGAGCACTGTTGGAGTGACTTTGATGGCTATTGGACTCAGGATTCATTCATTTGGATTCCCGCTGAATGAAGAAATGAAAGGACGACGGAAGTGGAAACAATTCACAAAGGGATTACACTGTTTAAAACACACGCTCAAAAGTCGTACATAATCTACAAAATGGAGGAGCCCGATCTGATCGGAGCAACTGACAAATAATCCATCTGAAGCCGGCGTGGACAATGAGTATGCTTTAAACAGGCGCTGATCCAGAACAGCCCGGGTTGGACACTTCACGGGCAGAAGAAACATTTCTATAGAAAGAATTACACATTTCTGTCTTTTTATGCCTTTAATACTAACTTGAATTTTTATTAAAATTAATTAATCAATTATATTTAAATGTTATTGTAAGAGGCAAGGCTTTTAGTGACAATCATGTATTGATATGTAAAAAAAAAAGTAAATATGATATTTGGCCTCAAATCATCTGAGGCCTGGCGCCCCCCGCGATCCAAGGGGGGGCGCCCCCTGCGATCCAAGGGGGGGCGCCCCCTGCGATCCAAGGGGGGGCGCCCCCTGCGATCCAAGGGGGGGCGCCCCCCGCGATCCAAGGGGGGGCGCCCCCCCCCAGGTTGGGAACCACTGCTCTATAGTTTATATAGTGTAGAGACTGTCTTCTAGAACCTTTGGATGATTTCCAAATCCTTTATTTTTGACATTTGTCCATCATTTCTAATATCTTCATGTTTTTCTGGATCTTGAAAAAAAGATTTCTTGAATATGTTTCTATAACTTCTGGATGCTTCCTGGTCCCCTTCTGGATGCTTCCTGATCCCCTTCTGGATGCTTCCTGGTCCCCTTCTGGATGCTTCCTGATCCCCTTCTGGATGCTTCCTGATCCCCTTCTGGATGCTTCCTGGTCCCCTTCTGGATGCTTCCTGATCCCCTTCTGGATGCTTCCTGGTCCCCTTCTGGATGCTTCCTGATCCCCTTCTGGATGCTTCCTGGTCCCCTTCTGGATGCTTCCTGATCCCCTTCTGGATGCTTCCTGGTCCCCTTCTGGATGCTTCCTGGTCCCCTTCTGGATGCTTCCTGGTCCCCTTCTGGATGCTTCCTGATCCCCTTCTGGATACTTCCTGGTCCCCTTCTGGATGCTTCCTGATCCCCTTCTGGATACTTCCTGGTCCCCTTCTGGATACTTGCTGATCCCCTTCTGGATACTTGCTGATCCCCTTCTGGATGCTTCCTGATCCCCTTCTGGATACATCCTGGTCCCCTTCTGGATGCTTCCTGGTCCCCTTCTGGATACTTCCTGGTCCCCTTCTGGATACTTCCTGGTCCCCTTCTGGATACTTCCTGGTCCCCTTCTGGATACTTCCTGGTTCCCTTCTGGATGCTTCCTGATCCCCTTCTCGATGCTTCCTGATCCCCTTCTCGATGCTTCCTGGTCCCCTTCTGGATGCTTCCTGATCCCCTTCTGGATACTTCCTGATCCACTTCTGGATGCTTCCTGATCCCCTTCTGGATACTTCCTGATCCCCTTCTGGATACTTGCTGATCCCCTTCTGGATGCTTCCTGATCCCCTTCTGGGTCCTTCCTGATCCCCTTCTGGGTCCTTCCTGATCCCCTTCTGGATGCTTCCTGATCCCCCTTCCTGATCCCCTTCTGGATGCTTCCTGATCCACTTCTGGATGCTTCCTGATCCCCCTTCCTGATCCCCTTCTGGATGCTTCCTGATCCCCTTCTGGATGCTTCCTGATCCCCTTCTGGGTCCTTCCTGATCCCCTTCTGGATGCTTCCTGATCCCCTTCTGGATGCTTCCTGATCCCTCTTCCTGATCCCCTTCTGGATGCTTCCTGATCCCCTTCTGGATGCTTCCTGATCCCCTTCTGGATGCTTCCTGGTCCCCTTCTGGATACTTGCTGATCCCCTTCTGGATGCTTCCTGGTCCCCTTCTGGATACTTGCTGATCCCCTTCTGGATGCTTCCTGATCCCCTTCTGGATGCTTCCTGATCCCCTTCTGGATGCTTCCTGATCCCCTTCTGGATGCTTCCTGATCCCCTTCTGGATGCTTCCTGGTCCCCTTCTGGATGCTTCCTGTTCCCCTTCTGGATACTTCCTGATCCCCTTTTGGATGCTTCCTAGTCCCCTTCTGGATGCTTCCTGATCCCCTTCTGGATGCTTCCTGGTCCCCCTTCCTGATCCCCTTCTGGATGCTTCCTGATCCCCTTCTGGATGCTTCCTGATCCCCTTCTGGATACTTCCTGATCCCCTTCTGGATGCTTCCTGGTCCCCTTCTGGATGCTTCCTGATCCCCTTCTGGATGCTTCCTAGTCCCCTTCTGGATGCTTCCTGATCCCCTTCTGGATGCTTCCTGATCCCCTTCTGGATGCTTCCTGGTCCCCCTTCCTGATCCCCTTCTGGATGCTTCCTGATCCCCTTCTGGATACTTCCTGATCCCCTTCTGGATGCTTCCTGATCCCCTTCTGGATGCTTCCTGGTCCCCTTCTGGATGCTTCCTGATCCCCTTCTGGATGCTTCCTGATCCCCTTCTGCTGAATCGCTGGATCCTTTGGGTTTGAATCTCTGGATCCTTTGGGTTTGAATCTCTGGATCCTTTGGGTTTGAATCTCTGGGTCCTTTGTGTTTGAATCTCTGGATCCTTTGGGTTTGAATCTCTGGGTCCTTTGGGTTTGAATCTCTGGATCCATTGGGTTTGAATCGCTGGATCCTTTGGGTTTGAATCTCTGGATCCTTTGGGTTTGAATCTCTGGGTCCTTTGTGTTTGAATCTCTGGATCCTTTGGGTTTGAATCTCTGGGTCCTTTGGGTTTGAATCTCTGGATCCATTGGGTTTGAATCGCTGGATCCTTTGGGTTTGAATCTCTGGATCCTTTGGGTTTGAATCTCTGGATCCTTTGGGTTTGAATCTCTGGATCCTTTGGGGTTTGAATCTCTGGATCCTTTGGGTTTGAATTTCTGGATCTTTTGGGATTGAATCTCTGGATCCTTTGGGTTTGAATCTCTGGATCCTTTGGGTTTGAATCTCTGGATCTTTTGGGTTTGAATCTCTGGATCCTTTGGGTTTGAATATCTGGATATTTTGGGTTTGAATCTCTGGATCCTTTGGGTTTGAATCTCTGGATCCTTTGGGTTTGAATCTCTGGATCCTTTGGGTTTGAATCTCTGGATCTTTTGGGATTGAATCTCTGGATCCTTTGGGTTTGAATCTCTGGATCTTTTGGGTTTGAATCTCTGGATCCTTTGGGTTTGAATCTCTGGATCCTTTGGGTTTGAATCTCTGGATCCTTTGGGGTTTGAATCTCTGGATCCTTTGGGTTTGAATCTCTGGATCCTTTGGGTTTGAATCTCTGGATCTTTTGGGATTGAATCTCTGGATCCTTTGGGTTTGAATCTCTGGATCTTTTGGGATTGAATCTCTGGATCCTTTGGGTTTGAATCTCTGGATCCTTTGGGTTTGAATCTCTGGATCTTTTGGGTTTGAATCTCTGGATCCTTTGGGTTTGAATATCTGGATCTTTTGGGTTTGAATCTCTGGATCCTTTGGGTTTGAATCTCTGGATCCTTTGGGTTTGAATCTCTGGATCCTTTGGGTTTGAATCTCTGGATCTTTTGGGATTGAATCTCTGGATCCTTTGGGTTTGAATCTCTGGATCTTTTGGGTTTGAATCTCTGGATCCTTTGGGTTTGAATCTCTGGATCCTTTGGGTTTGAATCTCTGGATCCTTTGGGGTTTGAATCTCTGGATCCTTTGGGTTTGAATCTCTGGATCTTTTGGGATTGAATCTCTGGATCCTTTGGGTTTGAATCTCTGGATCTTTTGGGATTGAATCTCTGGATCCTTTGGGTTTAAATCTCTGGATCCTTTGGGTTTGAATCTCTGGATCCTTTGGGTTTGAATCTCTGGATCTTTTTGGATTGAATATCTGGATCCTTTGGGATTGAATATCTGGATCCTTTGGGTTATTTGGAAAAACATTTCATTAGCTTTTTTGTATATATATATGATTCTCGCCTCATTTCTATTCTCTAATAAATCTAAATGCATCTCTCCATCACCTTCATAATGTCTGGGTTCATTTCTGTGATGTTTCATTTTTGTAAGACTCTTTTTCTTATGATGGAGAATCTCTTTGTAGTTTCTGGATCCTCTTGAAGTCATTGATCTTTCTCCTCTTGGTTTGTGGGATTTCTCTGATCACAGATTCCAGATGTTCTAACGGAGAGAAAGACTTCCTGTCCGTCTCTTTGAAAACATTCAAACATGAAGTCGTTAATGAGCTGTATCCTTCTTTCTAAAACTCCTCCTCCTCTCATCCCTTCCTTGTTTCCTCCCTCCTTCCTCAGTCCTTCCTCCCCTAGTTCAGGGGAGGATGATCGGTTCTGGTGAGTAAACTCTTCCTCTTCTTCCTCCTCCTCTTCCTCCTCCTCTTCTTCCTCCTCCTCCTCGTCTGAAACGTTGACTTTAATTAAATGTTATTATTATTATTTCATCAAATAACACATAACTGTAATTTAAAGTCAATGGTTCAGTTTTGTTCGTGTGCGGGTGTGTTGTGTGTGTGTGTGTGTGTTGTGTGTGTTGGGGGGGATCTCCAGATGTGTGCGTGGGGGTGGTCTCCCGTTGGGTTGGGTGGGGGTCTCCAGGTGTGTGTGCGTGGGGGTGGTCTCCCGGTGTGTGTGGGTTGGGTGGGGGTCTCCAGGTGTGTGTGGGGGGTCTCCAGGTGTGGGGGGGGTGCCGAAGTGTGTGTGTGTGTGTGTGTGTGTGTGTGTGTGTGTGTGTGTGTGTGTGTGTGTGTGTGTGTGTGTGTGTGTGTGTGTGTGTGTGTGTGTGTGTGTGTGTGTGTGTGTGTGTGTGTGTGTGTGTGTGTGTGTGTGTGTGTGTGTGTGTGTGTGTGTGTGTGTGTGTGTGTGTGTGTGTGTGTGTGTGTGTGTGTGTGTGTGTGTGTGTGTGTGTGTGTGTGTGTCCGTCCTAGCATTACTATACTTGTGGGGACCTAAATCTGTTTACACGGTCACGTGTGGGGACTCGCCTCCCTTATGGGGACACATTGAGCAATTAATATCTATTTAATTAGGGTTAGGATAAGTCTCCAGGAATTGCATGTAAGTCAATGTAATGTCCCCTGAAGTGGTGTATACATGGTGTGTGCGTGTTGTGTCTCTGCAGCTCTGGAAATGTAAATCTGGACAAGCCGGTCCTCCGGAGGTTTAAGTAAGTAACTGCAGCAGTCCCAATGCATGCTGGGAGCTGAAGGGTGGCTTCTGGTGGTGTGTGTGTGGTGATTATTGTTTGTAGCTTTAATGGCTTCAATGATCCTGAAGGTGTGTGTGAGATCATTGGGTCAGGTCTAATTGCTGGTGATTGATCTGCCTGGTTGCAGTGTAATGAAGGTGATTGATCTGCCTGGTTGCAGTGTAATGAAGGTGATTGATCTGGTTGTGGTTGCAGTGTAATGAAGGTGATTGATCTGGTTGTGGTTGCAGTGTAATGAAGGTGATTGATCTGGTTGTGGTTGCAGTGTAATGAAGGTGATTGATCTGCCTGGTTGCAGTGTAATGGAGGTGATTGATCTTGTTGTGGTTGCAGTGTAATGGAGGTGATTGATCTGGTTGTGGTTGCAGTGTAATGGAGGTGATTGATCTGGTTGCAGTGTAATGAAGGTGATTGATCTGGTTGCGGTTGCAGTGTAATGGAGGTGATTGATCTGGTTGTGGTTGCAGTGTAATGGAGGTGATTGATCTGGTTGCGGTTGCAGTGTAATGGAGGTGATTGATCTGGTTGCAGTGTAATGAAGGTGATTGATCTGGTTGTGGTTGCAGTGTAATGGAGGTGATTGATCTGGTTGCGGTTGCAGTGTAATGGAGGTGATTGATCTGGTTGCGGTTGCAGTGTAATGAAGGTGATTGATCTGGTTGCGGTTGCAGTGTAATGGAGGTGATTGATCTGGTTGTGGTTGCAGTGTAATGGAGGTGATTGATCTGGTTGCAGTGTAATGGAGGTGATTGATCTGGTTGCAGTGTAATGGAGGTGATTGATCTGGTTGCGGTTGCAGTGTAATGGAGGTGATTGATCTGGTTGTGGTTGCAGTGTAATGGAGGTGATTGATCTGGTTGCAGTGTAATGGAGGTGATTGATCTGGTTGTGGTTGCAGTGTAATGGAGGTGATTGATCTGGTTGTGGTTGCAGTGTAATGGAGGTGATTGATCTGGTTGCAGTGTAATGGAGGTGATTGATCTGGTTGTGGTTGCAGTGTAATGGAGGTGATTGATCTGGTTGCAGTGTAATGGAGGTGATTGATCTGGTTGCAGTGTAATGGAGGTGATTGATCTGCTGCTGTTTCCCAGTTTACAGAAAACACTGATATTTATAGAATATATACAGATATTATATAAACGTATAAACGTAGCAGGGAGGACCGTTGATGAGCGTTTTCACATTCGAAGAAGCAATCTCTGCAGGCTTTTATTCTGAAAATCCTTCCGTTTGCTTGTGCAGAGACGGCTTCCTGCGCTCTCTGGTGGCGACGCAGCGGGAGAAGAAGAGGCAGAGCAAAAACCTGAGCAAACGGTCCTGCTTTGATGATGTCATCACCCCCAGCCTGCAGCCTAATGACGAGGGCAGCAAAAACACACCATCGTCTCCGCAGGGTAAAATAATAATCTGTGGAGCCGGAGCCAGTCTTACAGAGGAGGTTCAATACCTTACAAATGATACTTGAATTTGCTCATTTATGAAGTTATAACTCCATGTTTTTGGGAAAGATCTGGAAAACTGTGAGAACAAACAAACAAATCCTCTTCTCATCAGCAGGAACACAGAAACAAGGATTGATAAATGAAACACAGCACAGGTGTAACGCCCTCTGTTAATACAGTTCTGATCATAATTCTGCTACACTTACAGAAAACAACAACAAAATATATTCAGAAATGTTTCTTTCATTTAGTTCAGGAGAAAAACCCTTAAACATAATCTGAGATTAATCTACAAACACAAGCTCTTTCATATCAACCCAGAACATGTCCTGATGGCAGTAACTGAACATATTCCATCACTCTTGTTCCTGATGCAGCGTCTGACTCTAACGGACACTCGGACCCTCAGGAGGACCCAGGTGAGACTACATTACCCACAATGCTCCTCTCCATGACTCATACTGATGAGTCAGCGCCACCTAATGGAGGTCAGGTTTCACTGCCGTCCATTACAGTTCCTATTGTTTATTAGAAGAAGTAGAACGTTTAAATCTGCCTGAATCAAAGAGAATATTATACAATATTTCACGTTGAGGTGTTTTTATTCAACTCTGTTTTATTTTGAAAAACTGTTATCGCCTGGAGCTTCTTATAAAGATACAGTAACTCTAAGGGACTTTTATTCTGAAAAGCATGCCTCCTTCTGAGCTTCCTGTAGGGATGCAGTAACTCTATGGGGCTTTTATTCTGAAAAGCATGCCTCACTTGAGCTTCCTGTAGGGATGCAGTAACTCTATGGGGCTTTTATTCTGAAAAGCATGCCTCCTTCTGAGCTTCCTGTAGGGATGCAGTAACTCTATGGGGCTTTTATTCTGAAAAGCATGCCTCCTTCTGAGCTTCCTGTAGGGATGCAGTAACTCTATGGGGCTTTTATTCTGAAAAGCATGCCTCCTTCTGAGCTTCCTGTAGGGATGCAGTAACTCTATGGGGCTTTTATTCTGAAAAGCATGCCTCCTTCTGAGCTTCCTGTAGGGATGCAGTAACTCTATGGGGCTTTTATTCTGAAAAGCATGCCTCACTTGAGCTTCCTGTAGGGATGCAGTAACTCTATGGGGCTTTTATTCTGAAAAGCATGCCTCCTTCTGAGCTTCCTGTAGGGATGCAGTAACTCTATGGGGCTTTTATTCTGAAAAGCATGCCTCCTTCTGAGCTTCCTGTAGGGATGCAGTAACTCTATGGGGCTTTTATTCTGAAAAACATGCCTCCTTCTGAGCTTCCTTTAGGGATGCAGTAACTCTATGGGGCTTTTATTCTGAAAAAACATGCCTCCTTCTGAGCTTCCTTTAGGGATGCAGTAACTCTGGGGCTTTTATTCTGAAAAACATGCCTCCTTCTAAGCTTCCTTTAGGGATGCAGTAACTCTATGGGGCTTTTATTCTGAAAAACATGCCTCCTTCTGAGCTTCCTTTAGGGATGCAGTAACTCTATGGGGCTTTTATTCTGAAAAACATGCCTCCTTCTGAGCTTCCTTTAGGGATGCAGTAACTCTATGGGGCTTTTATTCTGAAAAACTGCCTCCTTCTGAGCTTCCTTTAGGGATGCAGTACTCTATGGGGCTTTATTCTGAAAAACATGCCTCCTTCTGAGCTTCCTTTAGGGATGCAGTAACTCTATGGGGCTTTTATTCTGAAAAACATGCCTCCTTCTGAGCTTCCTTTAGGGATGCAGTAACTCTATGGGGCTTTTATTCTGAAAAACATGCCTCCTTCTGAGCTTCCTTTAGGGATGCAGTAACTCTATGGGCTTTATTCTGAAAAACATGCCTCCTTCTTGAGCTTCCTTTAGGGATGCAGTAACTCTATGGGGCTTTTATTCTGAAAACATGCCTCCTTCTGAGCTTCCTTTAGGGAGTGCAGTAAACTCTATGGGGCTTTTATTCTGAAAAACATGCCTCCTTCTGAGCTTCCTTTAGGGATGCAGTAACTCTATGGGGCTTTTATTCTGAAAAACATGCCTCCTTCTGAGCTTCCTTTAGGGATGCAGTAACTCTATGGGGCTTTTATTCTGAAAAAAATGCCTCCTTACCTTAAAAATCACTGAAAGCGACTCCAGAATGAGCTGCAGCTTTTATTGTGAAAGGTTGACCTGACTTCTTGTTTCTCTGTTTCAGGGCAGCGTCCCGTCAGCACTTTGTCCAACGATAAGAAGTTCCTTCTCGACATGTTGTTCTCTAAGTCCTCCAGCGCCCCCCCCACCGCAGACACCACAGAAGAAGAAGTGGAGAGCCACTTCCTGCCCGGTGAGAAACACTTTGCTTAACGAGGAAATCAATCAAACATGAAACCAGTATAATGTGTGGAGTACACTATAAAGAGAACATGTTTATTTATCCGTGTTGTTATAAGATCATTATTTACGTGTTTACTCGGAAAAACACTATAAAAAAATATAATTAAAACATTGAAGCGGTTAATTTGCAAGAAGAAATAATAACATCCTAATAATAATGTGCTTAAAATGGTAGAAAAATAGTTGATTATATTCTAACCATAATGTGGTAAATTAAAGGTAATTTAAAAACATTATATATATATATATATATAGAAGAAAAAACACACCAGCAGAGAGAAAGTTGATTATTAAATGATTAATGTGACTAATAAAGAGCAGTTTGATTATTAAGTATTATTCTGTTGATCGATGTCATTACATTTGGTGAAAAGCACATAATGACTTGTTTAAGACTCGTTTTGTCAAAGTTTAGGACTTGGACTTGACTTGCCCATCCTGACTTGAGACTTGACTTGGACTTGCCCATCCTGACTTGAGACTTGACTTGGACTTGCCCATCCTGACTTGAGGACTTGACTTGGACTTGCCCATCCTGACTTGGGACTTGACTTGAACTTGCCCATCCTGACTTGGGACTTGACTTGGACTTGCCCATCCTGACTTGAGACTTGACTTGAACTTGCCCATCCTGACTTAGGACTTGACTTGGACTTGCCCATCCTGACTTGGGACTTGACTTGAACTTGCCCATCCTGACTTGAGACTTGACTTGAACTTGCCCATACTGACTTGAGACTTGACTTGAACTTGCCCTCTGACTTGGACTTGACTTGAACTTGCCCATCCTGACTGGACTTGACTTGAACTTGCCAACTTGCCCATACTGACTTTAGACTTGACTTGACTTGCCCATCCTGACTTGGGACTTGACTTGGACTTGCCCATCCTGACTTGGACTTGACTTGAACTTGCCATCCTGACTTGAGACTTGACTTGAACTTGCTTGCCATCCTGACTTGGGACTTGACTTGAACTTGCCCATCCTGACTTGGACTTGACTTGACTTGCCCATCCTGACTTGAGACTTGACTTGAACTTGCCATCCTGACTTAGGACTTGACTTGACTTGCCCATCCTGACTTGGGACTTGACTTGACTTGCCCATCCTGACTTGAGACTTGACTTGAACTTGCCATACTGACTTGAGACTTGACTTGAACTTGCCCATCCTGACTTGGGACTTGACTTGGACTTGCCCATCCTGACTTGAGACTTGACTTGAACTTGCCCATCCTGACTTGAGACTTGACTTGAACTTGCCCATCCTGACTTGGGACTTGACTTGGACTTGCCCATCCTGACTTTGGACTTGACTTGAACTTGCCCATCCTGACTTGAGACTTGACTTGAACTTGCCCATCCTCACTTGAGACTTGACTTGGACTTGCCCATCCTGACTTGGGACTTGACTTGAACTTGCCCATCCTGACTTGAGACTTGACTTGGACTTGCCCATCCTCACTTGAGACTTGACTTGAACTTGCCCATCCTGACTTGAGACTTGACTTGAACTTGCCCATCCTGACTTGGACTTGACTTGGACTTGCCCATCCTGACTTGGGACTTGACTTGAACTTGCCCATCCTGACTTGAGACTTGACTTGAACTTGCCCATCCTGACTTGGGACTTGACTTGGACTTGCCCATCCTGACTTGGGACTTGACTTGGACTTGCCCATCCTGACT
>JAPTMU010000190.1:370754-400754 GCA_028583405.1 Pogonophryne albipinna
CTTAGTCAGCCTGTAGAGCGCTCTCCACTCAGGCCTCTGAGTGGAGAGCGCTCCACTGGAGGTCCCCACCCCTCTTAGTCAGCCTGTAGAGCGCTCTCCACTCAGGCCTCTGAGTGGAGAGCGCTCTACAGGAGGTCCCCACCCCTCTTAGTCAGCCTGTAGAGCGCTCTCCACTCAGACCTCTGAGTGGAGAGCGCTCCACTGGAGGTCCCCACCCCTCTTAGTCAGCCTGTAGAGCGCTCTCCACTCAGGCCTCTCAGTGGAGAGCCCTCCACTGGAGGTCCCCACCCCTCTTAGTCAGCCAGTAGAGCGCTCTCCACTCAGACCTCTGAGTGGAGAGCGCTCTACAGGAGGTCCCCACCCCTCTTAGTCAGCCTGTAGAGCGCTCTCCACTCAGGCCTCTGAGTGGAGAGCGCTCTACAGGAGGTCCCCACCCCTCTTAGTCAGCCTGTAGAGCGCTCTCCACTCAGGCCTCTGAGCCTCCACCAGGTGGGCTCTCCACCGGGTGTCCACTCGCTCCTGGAGTCTGCTCTGATTCAGCACCTTTTCACCAAATAATAAAAGGTTTTGTTGGACATGGTGCTAAACTTAAAATCAGTAACATTGTTCAACTTTAACAAAAAACCCTCACAACTGAGATCAGGAAAACATCGCATCTCTGGAAAAGAGTCATTGTCATTTGGAGACTTCAGTCCGTTACAGTGAGCAGCGATCAGCGCCAGCTCTGATTGGCTGAGCTGCTGCTTCCAGCTCTGACTGGCTGAGCTGCTGCTTCCTGCTCTGATTGGCTGAGCTGCTGTTTCCAGCTCTGATTGGCTGAGCTGCTGTTTCCAGCTCTGATTGGCTGAGCTGCTGCTTCCTGCTCTGATTGGCTGAGCTGCTGTTTCCAGCTCTGATTAGCTGAGCTGCTGCTTCCTGCTCTGATTGGCTGAGCTGCTGTTTCCAGCTCTGATTAGCTGAGCTGCTGCTTCCTGCTCTGATTGGCCGAGCTGCTGTTTCCAGCTCTGATTAGCTGAGCTGCTGCTTCCAGCTCTGATTGGCTGAGCTGCTGTTTCCAGCTCTGATTGGCTGAGCTGCTGTTTCCAGCTCTGATTAGCTGAGCTGCTGCTTCCAGCTCTGATTAGCTGAGCTGCTGCTTCCAGCTCTGACTGGCTGAGCTGCTGTCTCCAGCTCTGACTGGCTGAGCTGCTGTTTCCAGCTCTGACTGGCTGAGCTGCTGTCTCCAGCTCTGACTGGCTGAGCTGCTGCTTCCAGCTCTGACTGGCTGAGCTGCTGCTTCCAGCTCTGATTGGCTGAGCTGCTGTTTCCAGCTCTGACTGGCTGAGCTGCTGCTTCCAGCTCTGACTGGCTGAGCTGCTGTTTCCAGCTCTGACTGGCTGAGCTGCTGTTTCCAGCTCTGACTGGCTGAGCTGCTGCTTCCAGCTCTGACTGGCTGAGCTGCTGCTTCCAGCTCTGACTGGCTGAGCTGCTGCTTCCAGCTCTGATTGGCTGAGCTGCTGTCTCCAGCTCTGCAGCAGGAGGCTGACCACCCGGACTGACCTGAGGCTCAGACATGAGGCCAGGCCTGCAGCGTTGTCCAGACGGGGGCCACACACCTCCACCACCTGGCCCAGCGTGAGGATCCTCTCACAGAGTCTCTGTTCAGTGGCTCCGGGCCCATAGGGGCGCTAGGGGCGCCGCCCCCCCTCTTCCCACATGTTTGATTGTCATTAAAAATAAAAAATAAATGAAAAAATATATTTAAAAAAAAAAAACAATTTTTATTTTTATTTTTGATGAACAAGGTAAATATTATATAGTTGGTATCAGTAAAATGTATAATCTACAATAAAATCTGGTTTAAAATAGTTTTAGGATGTCTAAAGTTACTGATAAGTCACAGTTTCCTGCCTGGCCGCAGCGTGTGTCATTACCCTCTCTCGTCCGGGCCGTAGAAAGGAGCCCTCAGCCGGAGCAGCAGCAGCCAACAAGCTGACTGTTGCTATCTGTAGACTATGCAGCAGAAACATCATTTCAGCCAATCAGCGTCGTCAGATCTGATGCTCAAAGGGCGCCCTGTCAGCGCCCTGTGAGTCTGTGAGTTGTTTGGACTCGTATCCAAGGTGACGCTACAGTAGTTGTCGAGGATGGCTGCGTCTCGGTGCTCGTGGATCGCCGGAGCTGTAGATTAACATGTACATGCTTATTGTAGTTGTAAGTGCCTGTAGCACCATGGAGCTTATGTGGGCTGGACCTGTGTTTTACAGGAGAGGAGTGAGCAGAGGGTCGAGTTGTTGATTCTTGTTCAGTTTTCATCTTCCTCACCCTCTCAGACTTTGAGTTGCGCGCGCTGCTAAAGAGACGCGCTACCATGGAAACCAAACAATGGTGTAGCTGTATTAAAGTCCGAGTGGAAACAGTCGTGAGTAAATCGGATTTTCTCAGAAATCACACACACACACAATGTTCATATTTAGTCTCCTGATTTTAAATGGGAATTAAATCATGTGAGTGTTCCCAAAGCACCAGTGTTCTGCAGTTTGTGTGGGCCGACTGTACCGTTGCACAGTTTTGGAAGATTCATAGCTAACCACACTGAAGATTATGGATGATCTCATATTCTTAAGCCTCAATTTGTCCTCCCCCCCCCACACCCTCTAACATCACCAGATAATTTAAGGGGTCATTTCTCAAAAATGTCTTGTCTTCCGCCCTAGTATGGTTTGGTCCCTATTTCCATAGCCCCACCAAACATATTTCCACCAGCCGCCACTGTCTCTGTTGTAGAGACGGCCCTACTCCACACACAAACCGAGATCCACGGACCACCGGCCCTCTGAGGAGCCAGAACAGTGAGCCACAGCACTCTGGTCTCTCTTTTCTGAGTAGTCCCCACACCTTGAAGAGACCTCCATAGAACCCCGAGAGATTGTTCAGGCATAATCCTTTCAGGTCCATTAGGAACAGCGACTCAGCCAGACCCAGCCCCCCACAGCGCTCCAATAAGGCCCGAGCTACGGGTCTCCAGACCAGGTCAGCAGGTCCAGTCAGGAACCTCTGGACGAACCGGAGCCTGAAGGCAGCCCCTCTGCTTGCTAGGTGAACCAGGCCATGTCCCCCCTCCTCCTTTGGCAGGAACAGGACGCTCTGAGGGACCCAGTGCATGCGGTCCCAGAAGAAGTCTACCATGAGAGCCTGCACCCTGGACAGCAGGTTTACGGGCGGGTCGGTGCATGCCAGCCGGTGAGCCAGCATGTAGGAAACAAGGTTGTTTAAAACAAGGATACGCCCTTTAAAAGAAAGTTTGGGAAGGATCCACTTCTTTAACCGGCCTTCCACTTTCTCTATAAGCCCGTCCCAGTTCTTCAAACAAAACGTGTCATCACCAAGATAAATACCCAGGTACTTTAACCCTGCCCTACCAAGGCCCCCAGGTAACAACAAGCTGTCAATACTGCCCTCGCCTCCTGCTGAGGCCTCACTTTCCCCCAGTTGATCAATACTGCCCTCGCCTCCTGCTAAGGCCTCACTTTCCCCCAGTTGATCAATACTGCCCTCGCCTCCTGCTAAGGCCTCACTTTCCCCCAGTTGATCAATACTGCCCTCGCCTCCTGCTAAGGCCTCACTTTCCCCCAGTTGATCAATACTGCCCTCTCCTCCTGCTAAGGCCTCACTTTCCCCCAGTTGATCAATACTGCCCTCGCCTCCTGCTAAGGCCTCACTTTCCCCCAGTTGATCAATACTGCCCTCGCCTCCTGCTAAGGCCTCACTTTCCCCCAGTTGATCAATACTGCCCTCTCCTCCTGCTAAGGCCTCACTTTCCCCCAGTTGATCAATACTGCCCTCGCCTCCTGCTAAGGCCTCACTTTCCCCCAGTTGATCAATACTGCCCTCTCCTCCTGCTAAGGTCTCACTTTCCCCCAGTTGATCAATACTGCCCTCTCCTCCTGCTAAGGCCTCACTTTCCCCCAGTTGATCAATACTGCCCTCGCCTCCTGCTAAGGCCTCACTTTCCCCCAGTTGATCAATACTGCCCTCGCCTCCTGCTAAGGCCTCACTTTCCCCCAGTTGATCAATACTGCCCTCTCCTCCTGCTAAGGCCTCACTTTCCCCCAGTTGATCAATACTGCCCTCTCCTCCTGCTAAGGTCTCACTTTCCCCCAGTTGATCAATACTGCCCTCTCCTCCTGCTAAGGCCTCACTTTCCCCCAGTTGATCAATACTGCCCTCGCCTCCTGCTAAGGCCTCACTTTCCCCCAGTTGATCAATACTGCCCTCTCCTCCTGCTAAGGTCTCACTTTCCCCCAGTTGATCAATACTGCCCTCTCCTCCTGCTAAGGCCTCACTTTCCCCCAGTTGATCAATACTGCCCTCGCCTCCTGCTAAGGCCTCACTTTCCCCCAGTTGATCAATACTGCCCTCGCCTCCTGCTAAGGCCTCACTTTCCCCCAGTTGATCAATACTGCCCTCTCCTCCTGCTAAGGCCTCACTTTCCCCCAGTTGATCAATACTGCCCTCGCCTCCTGCTAAGGCCTCACTTTCCCCCAGTTGATCAATACTGCCCTCTCCTCCTGCTAAGGTCTCACTTTCCCCCAGTTGATCAATACTGCCCTCTCCTCCTGCTCAGGCCTCACTTTCCCCCAGTTGATCAATACTGCCCTCGCCTCCTGCTAAGGCCTCACTTTCCCCCAGTTGATCAATACTGCCCTCGCCTCCTGCTAAGGCCTCACTTTCCCCCAGTTGATCAATACTGCCCTCGCCTCCTGCTAAGGCCTCACTTTCCCCCAGTTGATCAATACTGCCCTCGCCTCCTGCTAAGGCCTCACTTTCCCCCAGTTGATCAATACTGCCCTCTCCTCCTGCTAAGGCCTCACTTTCCCCCAGTTGATCAATACTGCCCTCGCCTCCTGCTAAGGCCTCACTTTCCCCCAGTTGATCAATACTGCCCTCTCCTCCTGCTAAGGCCTCACTTTCCCCCAGTTGATCAACACTGCCCTCGCCTCCTGCTAAGGCCTCACTTTCCCCCAGTTGATCAATACTGCCCTCTCCTCCTGCTAAGGCCTCACTTTCCCCCAGTTGATCAATACTGCCCTCGCCTCCTGCTAAGGCCTCACTTTCCCCCAGTTGATCAATACTGCCCTCGCCTCCTGCTAAGGCCTCACTTTCCCCCAGTTGATCAATACTGCCCTCGCCTCCTGCTAAGGCCTCACTTTCCCCCAGTTGATCAATACTGCCCTCTCCTCCTGCTAAGGCCTCACTTTCCCCCAGTTGATCAATACTGCCCTCGCCTCCTGCTAAGGCCTCACTTTCCCCCAGTTGATCAATACTGCCCTCTCCTCCTGCTAAGGCCTCACTTTCCCCCAGTTGATCAATACTGCCCTCGCCTCCTACTAAGGCCTCACTTTCCCCCAGTTGATCAATACTGCCCTCGTCTCCTGCTAAGGCCTCACTTTCCCCCAGTTGATCAATACTGCCCTCTCCTCCTGCTAAGGCCTCACTTTCCCCCAGTTGATCAATACTGCCCTCGCCTCCTGCTAAGGTCTCACTTTCCCCCAGTTGATCAATACTGCCCTCTCCTCCTGCTAAGGCCTCACTTTCCCCCAGTTGATCAATACTGCCCTCGCCTCCTGCTAAGGCCTCACTTTCCCCCAGTTGATCAATACTGCCCTCGCCTCCTGCTAAGGTCTCACTTTCCCCCAGTTGATCAATACTGCCCTCTCCATAAAACCAAGATAAAAATAAGACATGAAGGAGGCTGGACAGTTCAGCAGAGAACCAAGGATTGTCTCGTCCCTTCACTCTAAATGTACGCAGGGGTGCATGTCTATCAATGATCTCCATAAAACCAAGATAAAAATAGGACCATGCAGTTTCTACATCAGCACACAGATCGATTTTTCCCAAATCAAACCCAAACAGATCATGAACAAAACCCTGCTCCACAAAGTGTTTTTTGTCTCTCTTAATGATAATGCGAGGTTTAACCTTTTGGACCTTAGTGTCCCTAATTGTGGCTACAACACAGTGAACACTCAGATCATTCTCAAATACTCCCACAGATGAGTATTTATAGGGAACATTAGTTAGAATGAGATCAATTAGGGAGGATTTATTAGGGGACTTAATATTAGGGTGAGTAGGACTGTCAACAATCTGAGTAACATTTAAAGAGATACAAAGGTTTTTACTCGTCGGCGAGCGTCTGGTGGCCGGGCTTGCCACGGAGCCCGGCCGGGCCCAGCCCGAAAAGGCAACGTGGGCAACACCTCCGCTTCTCCGTCCCGCGGGCCCACCACCTACGGGAAACAGCGATGGGGTCGGGTGCGCTGCCAGAAGGGTGGCAGTGAAAGCGGAGGGTCTCGACGGACCAGACCCGGGCGACAGAAGCTGGCTTTGGGGACGTGGAACGTCACCTCTCTGGGGGGGGGGAGGAGCCGGAGCTTGTGCGGGAGGTGGAGCGTTACCAGTTGGATCTGGTTGGGCTCACCTCTACGCACAGCGTCGGCTCTGGAACCTCACTTCTGGATAGGGGTTGGACTCTATTCTTCTCCGGAGTTGCTCAAGGTGTGAGGCGCCGGGCGGGTGTGGGGATACTCACAAGTCCCCGGTTGGGTGCTTCGTTGTTGGAGTTTACCCCAGCGGACGAGAGGGTCGCCTCCCTACGCCTGCGGGTTATGGGGGGGAAAACTCTGACTGTTGTGTGTGCTTATGCACCCAACAGCAGTTCAGAGTATACGGCCTTCTTGGAGACCCTGGAAAGAGTCCTGTATGGGGCTCCTGAAGGGGACTCTTTAGTCTTGCTGGGAGACTTCAACGCACATGTGGGCAATGATGGAGACACTTGGAGGGGCGTGATTGGGAGGAACGGCCCCCCTGATCTGAACCGGAGTGGTGGTTTGTTACTGGACTTCTGTGCTAGTCATGGATTGGCCATAACAAACACCATGTTCGAACATAAGGATGCTCATAAATGTACGTGGTACCAGAGCACCCTAGGCAGAAGGTCCATGATCGATTTCGTTATCGTATCATCGGACCTGAGGCCGTATGTTTTGGACACTCGGGTAAAGAGAGGGGCGGAGTTGTCAACTGATCACCATCTGGTGGTGAGTTGGGTCGAGTGGCGGGGGAAGCCTCTGGATAGACCTGGTAAGCCCAAACGTGTAGTTCGGGTGAACTGGGAACGTCTGGAGGAGGCCCAAGTTCAGGAGGCCTTCAACTCACACCTCCGGCGGAACTTTTTCAGGCATTCCTGTGGAGGTTGGGGACATTGAACCAGAGTGGTCGGTGTTCAAAGCCTCTATTGCCGAAGCCGCGGCGGGGAGCTGTGGTCTCAAGGTCCTAGGTGCCTCAAGGGGCGGTAACCCTCGAACCTCCTGGTGGACACCGGTGGTCAGGGAAGCCGTCCGACTGAAGAAGAAGGCCTTCAGGGATTTGTTATTCCGGGGGACTCCCGAGGCAGTTGCAAGGTACCGACAGGCCCGAACGGCAGCAGCCTCATCCGTGGCCGAGGCAAAGCAGCGGGTGTGGGAGAAGTTCGGAGAGGACATGGAGAAGGACTTTCGGGCGGCACCAAAGTTGTTCTGGAAAACTCTCCGACACCTCAGGAGGGGGAAGCAGGGAACCATCCAAGCTGTGTACAGTAAGGATGGGACGTTGTTGACCTCAACTGATGGAGTGTTGGGGCGTTGGAAGGAACACTTTGAGGAACTCCTGAACCCGACAACTCCGCCCTCTATGTTAGAGGCAGAGCTGGAGTATGACGGGGGATCGGCACCAATCTCCCGGGGGGAGGTCACTGAGGTTGTTAAACAACTCCACAGTGGCAAAGCCCCGGGGGTGGATGAGATCCGCCCAGAAATGCTGAAGGCTCTGGGTGTTGAGGGACTGTCATGGTTGACACGTCTCATCAACATTGCGTGGAAGTCGGAAACAGTACCGAAGGAGTGGCAGACCGGGGTGGTGGTTCCCATTTTTAAAAAGGGGGATCAGAGGGTGTGTGCCAATTACAGAGGCATCACACTACTCAGCCTCCCCGGGAAAGTTTACTCTAAGGTACTCGAAAGGAGGGTCAGGCCGATTGTCGAACCTCAGCTTGAGGAGGAACAATGCGGATTCCGTCCTGGTCCTGGAACGACGGATCAGCTTTTTGCTCTCGCAAGGATCCTGGAGGGGGCCTGGGAGTACGCTTATCCGGTCTACATGTGTTTTGTGGACTTGGAGAAGGCGTATGACCGGGTTCCCAGGGAGTTACTGTGGGAGGTGCTGCGGGAGTATGGGGTGAGGGGGTCTCTACTCAGGGCCATCCAATCTCTGTACTCCCAAAGCGAGAGCTGTGTCCGGGTCCTCGGCAGTAAGTCGGACCCATTTCCGGTGAGGGTTGGCCTCCGCCAGGGCTGCGCTTTGTCACCAATCCTGTTTGTAATATACATGGATCGGATTTCGAGGCGTAGTCATGGGGGAGGGGGTCTGCAGTTCGGTGGACTAAGGATTGCACCACTGCTTTTTGCAGATGATGTGGTTCTGATGGCTTCATCGGTCTGCGACCTTCAGCACTCACTGGATCGGTTCGCAACCGAGTGTGAAGCGGCTGGGATGAGGATCAGCACCTCCAAATCTGAGGCCATGGTTCTCAGCAGGAAACCGATGGACTGTCCACTCCAAGTAGGGAATGAGTCCTTACCCCAAGTGAAGGAGTTCAAGTATCGCGGGGTCTTGTTCTCGAGTGAGGGAACAATGGAGCGTGAGATGGGCCGGAGAATCGGAGCAGCGGGAGCGGTACTGCAGTCGCTTTACCGCACCGTTGTGACGAAAAGGGAGCTGAGCCAGAAGGCAAAGCTCTCTGTCTACCGGGCCATTTTCGTTCCTACCCTCACCTATGGTCATGAAGGATGGGTCATGACCGAAAGAACGAGATCGCGGATACAAGCGGCCGAGATGGGTTTTCTCCGCAGGGTGGCTGGTGTCTCCCTTAGGGATAAGGTGAGAAGTTCGGTCATCAGGGAGGGACTCGGAGTTGAGCCGCTCCTCCTTCGCGTCGAAAGGAGCCAGTTGAGGTGGTTCGGGCACCTAGTTAGGATGCCACCTGGGCGCCTCCCTAGGGAGGTGTTCCAGGCACGTCCAGCTGGGAAGAGACCAAGGGGTAGACCTAGGACCAGGTGGAGGGATTATATCTCTTCGCTGGCCTGGGAGCGCCTTGGGATCCCCCAGTCAGAGCTGGTTGATGTCGCCAGGGAAAAGGAAGTTTGGGGCTCTCTGCTGGAACTGCTACCCCCGAGACCCGACCACGGATAAGCGGAAGAAGATGGATGGATGGATGGATGGATGGACAAAGGTTTTTAAAATCCTCTGACACTGCAGTTAACCAGTCCCAGTTAAAATCTCCAAGTAGCACTATTTCCTTGTAGTCTAGTTGTGATAAAAGATTTGCTAGTGAAGACAAGGAGTCTTTGACAGCTGAGGGGGGTCTGTAACAGCCCACCACCATGACCTGTTGACCCTTTGCCACTTCTATATTTAAGGCTAAAAATTCGAATTGCTTACTGATCAATTTGGAAACTAATGTGGTTACACTGAACTTATTCTTAACATAAATGGCAACGCCACCACCTTTATTAGGCCGGTCGGTACGATACACATTAAAACCATTTAAGGCAATGTCAGAGGCCAAAATAGATTTGTTTAGCCAGGTTTCTGATAAAACAATGACGTCAGCGTCAGTCGAGCCCAGATACGGACACAATCTAGTTTACCTAACAGACTGCGCACATTCAAGTGGATGAAACCAGGCATCTTTTCCTCTTAAACGACACACATACATTGTCATCTACTTTAGAAACACCGGAAAAGTCTGCGAGAGTGTGATTAGAGCTTAAGAAGCAGTCCTGAAGAACCATCATCGCAGGAAAACAAAAAAGACAAACATATTTTGTCGAGCAGATTGTCTGTGACAAGGCAACCGGTAATTGTTTGAGCAACACATCCGAACCTTTGCAGGGGATGCCCACTGCGGGTGGCAGAACAGACCTGAGTCCAGTAGACTCCTCAGAAAGACTAGAGATCTTCTCATAGTCCAAAACAGTTAACAGGCCCAGCAGAATCCCGATATGGGCCATTTTCCCAGACCAGCACACAGTATCCGCGATGTTCCTGGAGCAAATCAGCACAGCAGCAAAGGACAGGCGAAAGCAGCAGCGTGGAAGCGCTCCGGTCCCTCCGTGGTATCCCCGGGGTGAAAGCAGGCCTCTGCGACAGCAGAACCAGGACAGGTGGAAAGCAGGCCTCTGCAACAGCAGAACCAGGACAGGTGGAAAGCAGGCCTCTGCAACAGCAGAACCAGAACAGGTGAAAGCAGGCCTCTGCAACAGCAGAACCAGGACAGGTGGAAAGCAGGCCTCTGCGACAGCAGAACCAGGACAGGTGGGAGCAGGCCTCTGCAACAGCAGAACCAGGACAGGTGGGAGCAGGCCTCTGCAACAGCAGAACCAGGACAGGTGGGAGCAGGCCTCTGCAACAGCAGAACCAGGACAGGTGGAAAGCAGGCCTCTGCAACAGCAGAACCAGGACAGGTGGGAGCAGGCCTCTGCAACAGCAGAACCAGGACAGGTGGAGAGCAGGCCTCTGCAACAGCAGAACCAGGACAGGTGGGAGCAGGCCTCTGCAACAGCAGAACCAGGACAGGTGGAGAGCAGGCCTCTGCAACAGCAGAACCAGTACAGGTGGAAAGCAGGCCTCTGCAACAGCAGAACCAGGACAGGTGGAGAGCAGGCCTCTGCAACAGCAGAACCAGGACAGGTGGAAAGCAGGCCTCTGCAACAGCAGAACCAGGACAGGTGGAAAGCAGGCCTCTGCAACAGCAGAACCAGGACAGGTGAAAGCAGGCCTCTGCAACAGCAGAACCAGGACAGGTGGAAAGCAGGCCTCTGCAACAGCAGAACCAGGACAGGTGAAAGCAGGCCTCTGCAACAGCAGAACCAGGACAGGTGAAAGCAGGCCTCTGCAACAGCAGAACCAGGACAGGTGAAAGCAGGCCTCTGCAACAGCAGAACCAGGACAGGTGGAAAGCAGGCCTCTGCGACAGCAGAACCAGGACAGGTGGAAAGCAGGGCCCAGCGACAGCAGAACCAGGACAGGTGGAAAGCAGGCCCCAGCCGTGGTAAAATCCTCCTCCGCACAGCAGCACACGCCCGGTGGAAACAGGCCAAGCCCGAAGCGTGGATCCACTCCGTCTCTCCGCGACGTCTCCGGAGGAAAAACACCTCAGTACAGCCGTACTCGACAGGTGGGAGTAGGCCTCCGCAGACCGCAGACAACTAAAACTACTACTTGTATAAGCAGGGATGGCTAAATGTTTGTAAGCAGGAGAGCTAGATGCTAACAGATGCCAGATGCTAACAGGTAGTGCGAGCCTGTAGAAATGGCGACTGCCTCATGCGAGTGCCTAGGTGAATAGTGATATTATTCCATCCTGGAGAAACGTCACATTTAAACTCTTCTTTCCTAATAAAGTAAATAAAGATGCTCTCTTAGCATCCCCTCGAGCACCGTTAATGTTTAAAGAGCCCAGCTTTATGTCACTCATAATGAAATTATAGTTGCATCCTAACAAAATCAAAAACCTGGCTGAAGAAAAATAAAAACAAGATGTACTTATTCATCATTCTTTGCAGTTTCCTCTCTAATCCTCTGAAGTATCTTCTTTAACCTTCTCTGGGCCGCTGAAGACAGGTTCCCCTAAGGCTTCTGGGCCGCTGAAGACAGGTTCCTCTAAGGCTTCTGGGCCGCTGAAGACAGGTTCCTCTAAGGCTTCTGGGCCGCTGAAGACAGGTTCCCCTAAGGCTTCTGGGCCGCTGAAGACAGGTTCCTCTAAGGCTTCTGGGCCGCTGAAGACAGGTTCCTCTAAGGCTTCTGGGCCGCTGAAGACAGGTTCCTCTAAGGCTTCTGGGCCGCTGAAGACAGGTTCCCCTAAGGCTTCTGGGCCGCTGAAGACAGGTTCCCCTAAGGCTTCTGGGCCGCTGAAGACAGGTTCCCCTAAGGCTTCTGGGCCGCTGAAGACAGGTTCCCCTAAGGCTTCTGGGCCGCTGAAGACAGGTTCCCCTAAGGCTTCTGGGCCGCTGAAGACAGGTTCCCCTAAGGCTTCTGGGCCGCTGAAGACAGGTTCCCCTAAGGCTTCTGGGCCGCTGAAGACAGGTTCCCCTAAGGCTTCTGGGCCGCTGAAGACAGGTTCCCCTAAGGCTTCTGGGCCGCTGAAGACAGGTTCCCCTAAGGCTTCTGGGCCGCTGAAGACAGGTTCCCCTAAGGCTTCTGGGCCGCTGAAGACAGGTTCCCCTAAGGCTTCTGGGCCGCTGAAGAAAGGTTCCCCTAAGGCTTCTGGGCTGCTGAAGACAGGTTCCCCTAAGGCTTCTGGGCTGCTGAAGACAGGTTCCTCTAAGGCTTCTGGGCTGCTGAAGACAGGTTCCCCTAAGGCTTCTGGGCCGCTGAAGACAGGTTCCCCTAAGGCTTCTGGGCCGCTGAAGACAGGTTCCCCTAAGGCTTCTGGGCCGCTGAAGACAGGTTCCCCTAAGGCTTCTGGGCCGCTGAAGACAGGTTCCCCTAAGGCTTCTGGGCCGCTGAAGACAGGTTCCCCTAAGGCTTCTGGGCCGCTGAAGACAGGTTCCCCTAAAGAAAGAAAGAAAGAGAGAGAGAGAGAGAGAGAGAGAGAGAGAGAGAGAGAGAGAGAGAGAGAGAGATCCGATTGATCCGATTGATCAGGAACTGAATCTGAGTTCTCACTGTTTTCTCAAGTGATGAAAGCTGTTTGAACTGTAGTACCTCCCTCTCTCCTCAGACGGAGAAGTTCTGCGGGGCTGTTCCCTCGGACCCGTCCCCCCCTTCAGAGGAGCAGCAGGAGGAACACGAGAACATGAAGAACCTCTTGATCTGCAGAACCTCCGAGTCCGGAAACCTGAGGAGGAGCCGGGCCGTCCGCAGTGAGAAACACCTTATACACTCTGGATCTAGTTCTAAGTCTGACTCTGGGTCTGGTTCTGATACTAACTCTAACTCTGGTTCTGACTCCGGTACTAACTCCTTTAAGGTTCTAACCCAGGTTCTCTCTCTCTCTCCCTGCAGGTATGGGTCGGGTCAGTCCCTCTCAGATGTCAGCGGGTCGGGAGGACGGGCCCGGTTGTCCTGACGACGCTACAGACGAGATAATGGACCGGCTGGTGAAGTCCGTGACCCAGAACCCGGCCGACAGGCCCGCCAGTCCCAAGAACCGCAAACGCTCCCGGGTCAACAGGAAGTCCAGTGAGTCCTCTTCTATCCCCGATAGATCAGAGAAGACTTTATTCATCCTGAAGGAAGCTGTTGTTCCAGAAGCACACTGAACACACACTGAACACACACTGAACACACACTGAACACACACACACACTGAACACACACACACACACACACTGAACACACACTGAACACACACACACACACTGAACACACACACACACACACACACTGAACACACACTGAACACACACACACACACACACACTGAACACACACTGAACACACACACTGAACACACACTGAACACACTCTGAACACACACTGAACACACTGAACACACACACACACTGAACACACACTGAACACACACTGAACACACACTGAACACACACACACACACTGAACACACACTGAACACACTGAACACACACACACACACACACACACTGAACACACACTGAACACACACACACACACACACACACTGAACACACACTGAACACACACTGAACACACTGAACACACACACTACACACACTGAACACACACGACACACACACTGACAAACACTGAACACACCTGAACACACACTGAACACACACTGCACACACTGAACACACACACACTGAACACACACACACTGAACACACACACACACTGAACACACACTGAACACACACACACACACTGAACACACACTGACCACACACTGAACACACTCTGAACACACACTGAACACACACTGAACACACACACACACACACACTGAACACACACACACACACACACACACACACTGAACACACACTGAACACACACACTGAACACACACTGAACACACACACACACTGAACACACACACACACTGAACACACACTGAACACACACACACACACACTGAACACACACTGAACACACACTGAACACACACACACTGAACACACACACACACACACACACACACACACACACACACACACTGAACACACACTGAACACACACACTGAACACACACACTGAACACACACTGAACACACACACACACACTGAACACACACTGAACACACACACTGAACACACACACACACACTGAACACACACTGAACACACTCTGAACACACACTGAACACACACTGAACATACACACACACACACTGAACACACACTGAACACACACACACACACACACACACTGAACACACACTGAACACACACTGAACACACACACACACACACACACACACACACACTGAACACACACTGAACACAGGACACACACTGAACACACACACACTGAACACACACTGAACACAAGACACACACTGAACACACACTTAACACAGGACACACACTGAACACACACTGAACACACACACACACTGAAGACACACTGAACACTGAACACACACTGAACACACACTGAACACACACTGAACACACACTGAACACACACACACACTGAACACACACACACACTGAACACACACTGAACACAGGACACACACTGAACACACACTGAACACACACACACACACTGAACACACACTGAACACACTCTGAACACACACTGAACACTCTGAACACACACACACACTGAACACACACTGAACACACACTGAACACACACACACACACACTGAACACACACTGAACACACTGAACACACACACACACACACTGAACACACACTGAACACACACTGAACACACACACACACACTGAACACACACTGAACACACACTGAACACACACTGAACACACTGAACACACACACACACTGAACACACACTGAACACACACACACACACACACTGAAAACACACTGAACACACACTGAACACACACTGAACACACTCTGAACACACACTGAACACACACACTGAACACACACACTGAACGCACACACTGAACACACACTGAACACACACACACACTGAACACACACACACTGAACACACACACACTGAACACACACTGAACACACACACACACACACACTGAACACACACTGAACACACACACTGAACACACACACACACACTGAACACACACTGAACACACTCTGAACACACACTGAACACACACTGAACACACACTGAACATACACACACACACACACTGAACACACACTGAACACACACACACACTGAACACACACTGAACACACACTGAACACACACTGAACACACACACACACACACACACACACACACACACACACACACTGAACACACACTGAACACACACTGAACACAGAACACACACTGAACACACACACACTGAACACACACTGAACACAAGACACACACTGAACACACACTTAACACAGGACACACACTGAACACACACTGAACACACACACACACTGAACACACACTGAACACTGAACACACACTGAACACACACTGAACACACTCTGAACACACACTGAACACACTGAACACACACACACACTGAACACACACTGAACACACACTGAACACACACTGAACACACACACACACTGAACACACACACACACTGAACACACACTGAACACAGGACACACACTGAACACACACTGAACACACACACACACACTGAACACACACTGAACACACTCTGAACACACACTGAACACACTGAACACACACACACACTGAACACACACTGAACACACACTGAACACACACACACACACACTGAACACACACTGAACACACTGAACACACACACACACACACTGAACACACACTGAACACACACTGAACACACACACACACACACACACTGAACACACACTGAACACACACTGAACACACACTGAACACACTGAACACACACACACACTGAACACACACTGAACACACACACACACTGAACACACACTGAACACACTCTGAACACACACTGAACACACACTGAACACACACACTGAACACACACTGAACACACACTGAACACACACTGAACACACTCTGAACACACACTGAACACACACACTGAACGCACACACTGAACGCACACACTGAACACACACTGAACACACACACACACTGAACACACACACACACACACACTGAACACACACACACACACACTGAACACACACTGAACACACACTGAACACACACTGAACACACACACACTGAACACACACACACTGAACACACACACACACACTGAACACACACTGAACACACACACACACACTGAACACACACTGACCACACACTGAACACACTCTGAACACACACTGAACACACACTGAACACACACACACTGAACACACACACACACACACACACACACTGAACACACACTGAACACACACACTGAACACACACACTGAACACACACTGAACACACTCTGAACACACACTGAACACACACACTGAACACACACACACACACTGAACACACACTGAACACACACTGAACACACACTGAACACACACTGAACATACACACACACACTGAACACACACTGAACACACACACACACACACACACACACACACTGAACACACACTGAACACACACACACACACACACACTGAACACACACTGAACACACACTGAACACACACACACACACACACACACACACACACACACACACACACACACTGAACACACACTGAACACACACTGAACACAGGACACACACTGAACACACACACACACACACTGAACACACACTGAACACAGGACACACACTGAACACACACTTAACACAGGACACACACTGAACACACACTGAACACACACACACACTGAACACACACTGAACACTGAACACACACTGAACACACACTGAACACACACTGAACACACACTGAACACACACTGAACACACACACACACACACTGAACACACACTGAACACAGGACACACACTGAACACACACTGAACACACACACACACACGCTGAACACACACTGAACACTAACAGTGATAACTGCTCGTTCTTATAGAACATTATTATTAAAATGGCACATGTTGTATAGCAGAGCGTGAAGCATCCTCCAGAGGCCTGTACTCTGAACCAGAGTCCTGCACGGGTCTGATTTTCAAGATTTTCGATTTTTAATTTTCCTATATATATATATGGGCCCATATATATATATATATATATATATATATATATATATGATATATGATATATATATATATATATGATATATGATATATATATATATATGATATATGATATATATATATATATATATATATAGGCCTATATATATATATGGGCCCATATATATATATATATATAGGCCCATATATATATATATATATATATATATATGAGCAGTGAAAGAATGTACAGAATTCACAGAGCACGATTAAAGGGAAATGGAGCTCCCGAGAGAGGGCGCTGCGCTGCCTTAGATGTAGGACGTTGAGGAGCTGTCCAGAAACACTTACTGAAAATAAACTATTCATTTGTTGCGTTTCCCATAAATGTTCAGCGGACGATGTATTCGAGCGGCTAACTTATGATGCAGAGAATCATGTAATTATGAACACACGCAGTTGCGTATTTCGCTCAAAAAGTGCGGGATGTTAATAATTACATAATAATAATAATAATCAAGTAGCCTAACCTACGACGTTTAAAGTGATGATTGTTGGCCATTGGGTGACATTTGGATAGTATATTTTAAAACGAAGCCTAATCCAGGAAATACAATGCGTAAATGATGCCCTTCATTCCATTTAATTATTCATGTAGACACATTGATTAGACGATCCTCCGCCCCTCCCAAACAACGTGACTTATTAAAAACAGAACGTTATCATATCGTTTTGCAACAATCACGTGCATTTATTAGGTTTCATAATGTTAGTCATTATGGCTGACGATATAAAACAAACTGAAGCCAACTGAAACCAGTGCCATTGCAACAAGGCGGCCGCGGCAGTCTGACACTTTTAAACTGTTTAGAACAGTCAAGCTGGCTAATGCCAAAACAACACACACTTTTTAACAGACGTATAACCTTTTACAGACAGGCTGGCTAACGCCATGTTCATCTCACAATTCAGTGTTTCTTTAGATTACTATGCAGGAAAAGAATGTCATCAACTGTCCCTGGTTTCAATTGGCTTCTCCTTTCTGAGACCACAAATCCAGCCGTGGAAAAATCTCGCTCACTCGCGGCGCTTGAAGCTGGAATGGAAAGAATCGAACGAGCAATGTGTGCCACATTCGGGAACCTGGTTGCATGCTCCTTCCACCAGCTGAGAACATCGAAATTCTCCTCCCTCGGTGACTTGAAGTCGATGTATGCGCTCACTTCATCCTGAGTGCACTCATCAGGAAGAGGAATCCTCGACGTCGGATAATCCCTCCGATTGTCTAGCTCTCTTCTCGGGCGGTGCTGAACTGACAGTGGCAACACGTTGTGTGGGCGATGCACGCCTCTCTTCTATGTCTAGAGGTGCGAATAGAGAGCGCAAGATTAAGCATATGCAATTTTATAAACTTTACATATAGATTTCCTAATATTTTACATTTCATATTTTAAATGATGAAAACAGACAAGCAGGCCAATAAGCATATACAATACAGTAACAGTGGGCTATACTGTAACGTTAGGATAGTAACTTTTTTACCAATTCTACCTCAATTTAATTTTAATACAGTATGAAATAAACTATGAGGTCACTTGTATTTTCCTTCGGCCTTACCGTTCACAAGACGCCGCACTTCGTTGTGCACTGTTTCCATTGAATGTTCCTCCACAAGCAGCTTCAGACTTTTCAGCTTTGGGTGCAAAAACATGGCCAGTTTGTGCAGGAGGTGTATCTCGTACTTTTCAACCAGAATTCTGAGACATTTTGCCTTTAGAGAGGAGAATGTCAGGTTGTCAGTGGAGGATGGTTGCAGGTGGCGTTTGAGGCGATCGAGCCACACAGCGGTGAGGTGAAGGGTTGGAGTTTTGGATGCCTCCAGTGCCTTAGTAGCCTCCTTGAATCTCTGAAGAAACATCACCATTGCCTTCAAAGTGTCTTCGCTCAAGTCGTTCAGACGACCCTCTTCCCCCCTTTCCAACAGCAGTGCACGAACGTCCTCATATTGACAGCTGATCGACTCGTGCATTGTGTGGACAGAGTTCCAGCGCGTTTCCACTGATGCTTTTAACGTCTTTTTAAGGCGATTCTGGAGACTCGTTTGCTTAAAGTAAGTTACGAGTGACTTTGCCCCCGTGACAAGCGTAGTCACTTCCTCTCCGAACACATCTTCTTGGCTTGGTTTCCCGATCGTAGAGTACAGCACGGTGTTAAGGATGTGTGCAGCACAGCTCAGTCTTGTGACGGAGCGAGGGGCTGCCACTATGTTTGAACCCCTGTCTGTCACATACACCAGTTTGGTGAAGAAATCCTCAATGCTGTATCTCCGCAGGGCTTGGATTATTGCTGGTTTGATATTATCAGACGTTTTACGCAAGGTACTATCCCATTCCGACGTAGAAAGCACCCTTTCGACTAGCTCCCACTTGCTATTGATGTAATGTATTGTGTGACAAAGGTAGCTTATTTTCCGATAATCATCGGTCCACATGTCTAAAGTGACTGCTCCATTGTACTCACTCATCTGTTCTCTCAGCTCAGGAATTATGCTTTGGCGTATGTCTTCTGCATATTTTGTCACTCTGCGAGATATTGTTGTCGGATCTGGTAACAGCTGCATTGCATCGACACGGCCAGCCCGCGCACCAATGTCAATCAATCCCTGTGCTAATCCAGTGAAACCATCGCCACACACCGTTTCGAATGATCAAACATCACTGCAGACAAATTGTACTGCTAATTTGGACACAGTCTCCTTGTCTTCCCTTTTGGGTGCTTTAAGATCACGGTTATTGGTGAAGTATTGATTGATTGGTCTTGTACCTGTGGCATTGGCAGCGCAGCTCGACTCCATATGTTTTTTCAATGATGATGTACCTAGCTTGCGGCTATCATAGGCCAACACTTTTTTGCACTTCTTGCAAGCAGCGAACCCAGCGACCTGGTTATGTTCTCTATCTAGGATGAGTCCAAAAGCCTCCCAGACAATGGATTTGGCTCTTGATGAAGAGTTTTCGGCATACTGTATTCTCCGCTGGAGAGCTTCGCCTTTACCGGCTCAGTCATTTTGAATGTGGCGCGCCCAGCAGCAGATTGGCGCCGGTGCAGATGTTATGATTGTGCGCGGGCCCGCGGGGGAGAGTGGTCAGAGGTAATGCGCCGGCCCGCGGGGGAGAGGTCATAGGATTTAAACATTACATTAAATTATCATTTTTATATATTTATTATGCAACACCCGCGATCTGACCCGCATCTTCTTTGTTTTACCCGGACCCGAACCCGAAAAAAAATGTGTTGAAAAAATACCACCCGCGAATCACTGTTTTCGCAGGTCACCCGTCGGGTACCCACGGGTCAAACACTTAAAGGTGGGGTAGGTCATTAACTTCAGAAACACGTAAAGGTGGGGTAGGTAATTAACTTCAGAAACACTTAAAGGTGGGGTAGGTAATTCACTTCAGAAACACTTCAAGGTGGGGTAGGTCATTCACTTCAGAAACACTTAAAGGTGGGGTAGGTCATTCACTTCGGAAACACTTAAAGGTGGGGTAGGTAATTCACTTCAGAAACACTTAAAGGTGGGGTAGGTCATTCACTTCAGAAACACGTAAAGGTGGGGTAGGTAATTAACTTCAGAAACACTTAAAGGTGGGGTAGGTCATTCACTTCAGAAACACTTAAAGGTGGGGTAGGTCATTCACTTCAGAAACACTTAAAGGTGGGGTAGGTCATTCACTTCAGAAACACTTAAAGGTGGGGTAGGTCATTCACTTCAGAAACACGTAAAGGTGGGGTAGGTCATTAACTTCAGAAACACTTAAAGGTGGGGTAGGTAATTCACTTCAGAAACACTTAAAGGTGGGGTAGGTCATTCACTTCAGAAACACTTAAAGGTGGGGTAGGTCATTCACTTCAGAAACACTTAAAGGTGGGATAGGTAATTCACTTCAGAAACACTTAAAGGTGGGGTAGGTCATTCACTTCAGAAACACGTAAAGGTGGGGTAGGTCATTCACTTCAGAAACACTTAAAGGTGGGATAGGTAATTCACTTCAGAAACACGTAAAGGTGGGGTAGGTCATTCACTTCAGAAACACTTAAAGGTGGGGTAGGTCATTAACTTCAGAAACACTTAAAGGTGGGATAGGTAATTAACTTCAGAAACACTTAAAGGTGGGGTAGGTAATTCACTTCAGAAACACTTAAAGGTGGGGTAGGTCATTCACTTCAGAAACACTTAAAGGTGGGGTAGGTCATTAACTTCAGAAACACTTAAAGGTGGGATAGGTAATTCACTTCAGAAACACTTAAAGGTGGGGTAGGTCATTCACTTCAGAAACACGTAAAGGTGGGAAAGGTCATTCACTTCAGAAACACTTAAAGGTGGGATAGGTAATTCACTTCAGAAACACTTAAAGGTGGGGTAGGTCATTCACTTCAGAAACACTTAAAGGTGGGGTAGGTCATTAACTTCAGAAACACTTAAAGGTGGGGTAGGTAATTCACTTCAGAAACACTTAAAGGTGGGGTAGGTCATTCACTTCAGAAACACTTAAAGGTGGGGTAGGTCATTCACTTCAGAAACACTTATAGGTGGGGTAGGTCATTCACTTCAGAAACACTTAAAGGTGGGATAGGTAATTCACTTCAGAAACACTTAAAGGTGGGGTAGGTCATTCACTTCAGAAACACTTAAAGGTGGGGTAGGTCATTCACTTCAGAAACACTTAAAGGTGGGGTAGGTCATTCACTTCAGAAACACTTAAAGGTGGGGTAGGTCATTCACTTCAGAAACACTTAAAGGTGGGGTAGGTCATTCACTTCAGAAACACTTAAAGGTGGGATAGCAATTAATACATTAAATGCTTTGAAGCTGTAGTACTGTAAAAAGCTCGACCAATCATCTGAGCCGGCCCGGCTAAAGTAACTGGACGCCCTACCTGTCTGTCAGCCTTCCATCTTTGCACAAACGTATCTCGTGCCCTCATTGGTCATGTGCACGTTTGTGTGTTGGAGGAGGGGCTCTGTGAGGAAGTCTGAAGGAAGGGGCAGACTGTTTCGGCTGCGTACTTTCAAACCCTCGAGCTGCTTTCTCCATTCTTACCTACCCTACCTTTAATGTGTTGCTTAAAATAACCCTTCTGCATCCAGTCTGTGACACTGTGAGTGTTGCACGGCCAGATACGGCTCAGCTGACTCAGATCAGGAGATATATGATACATTATGAAGTGATATGCCGCGGACTGTACTTAATGTTACTCTGATCCGGTTACTGATGTTGTGGCAGATATTTCAGTAAGCTTTCTTAACGCTAATGTTCTAATAGTCAGATTGCTCTGAAGATGGAGGTGATATTCTATTCATGTTCACGTTCACACAGTCGGTGATTGTTGCCGGCCGTCTTTCCTGCAACGGCAGCTTTTCTGTATTTCCTTTCTCCTGTAATATGACTTGATCGCTTTAAACTCCGCACACTGAGCTCTGATTGGTCAGCAGGCGGTGCTTTCACTGAGTTGAGCTCTAACGGACCACTATTGCGGTAAGCATGTTGTAACTTCCGGTTGTTGTTGTCATCTCCGGGTATCCCGTGTGCCTGTTCTGTTGCTGATAGCTTATTATCTTAACTTAATCGATCGTTTTAAAACTCTTGATCACGGCAACTGCCTGACGTTGTAATCACACGTTACTACAGCTTAAGCACTCACAACTCTCCTTCTCTTAGCGACTGTAACTCCACAGTTGCCTACACTCTTTTCGGGATTGCTAACGGTAGCTACTTTAGCTTGATAGCTAGCCATGGCTCTTTCCCCACCCTCGGGTGCTATTCCCTGCTCTAACTGTCTCATGTTTGGTTACTTCCCTACCTCCTTTACTGGTACCGATACATGTGTTAAATGTAGTATAGTTGTTAGGTTGGAGGTGGGAATCATAGCCATAGAAGCCCGGCTCCGCATCTTAGAAAGTAACTCAGCTACAGTAAAGCCCATGTTAGCCGGTGCGGACCGGCAAAAGGTTGCTCCTATTAGCCGTCCCCCGGCAACTCCCGAGCAGCAGGGAGACTGGGTGACTGTTCAGAAGGGGCATAACGCGAAACCCGCAGGTCCCCACCAACCCGTTCACGTATCTAACAGATATTCCCCACTCAGCGAGACACCCGCTGAGAAGCCAACTCTGGTTATTGGTAGCTCTATTATGAGACACGTGCATTTAGAGACCGAAGCCTCCACAGTCAAATGCATTCCGGGGGCCAGAGCGGGCGACGTTGAGACGCATCTTAAACTGCTGGCTAAAAATAAACGTAAATACAGTAGGATTGTTATTCACGTCGGTGGTAATGATGTTCGTTTACGCCAATCAGAATGCACCAAACTTAATGTGGAGTCGGTGTGTAGTTATGCTAAAACAATGTCGGACACCGTAATCTTCTCTGGTCCCCTCCCCAATCTGATCAATGATGACATGTATAGCCGCATGTCATCATTTCAGCGCTGGTTGTCTTGGTGGTGCCCAGCAAACAATGTGGGCTTCGTAAATAATTGGACAGCCTTCTGGGGAAAACCTGGTCTGATTAAGAGAGACGGCATTCATCCTACTTTGGAAGGTGCAGATCTCATTTCGGCAAACATTTCAGGGCTTTGTGGACTTAATCCATGACAAACTGGAGTTGAGACCAGGAGGCGGAGTCGCAGTCTTACACGCTTCTCTGCGCTCTCTCCTAGGCAGTCATCCATAGGAATCCCGAACCCAATAAAATACCCAATATTAGCGGTGTGTGTGTCTGCCCAAGGACAACTTAAGGTAAAACCTAATAGAGGTGTCATACATAATAACCTAATAAAAGTAAATGTAACAACTACTACAGTGCAACAAAACAGGAAGATTAAATGTGGTCTCTTAAACATAAGATCTCTAGCATCTAAAGCAATATTGGTAAATGATTTAATATCAGATTATAATATTGATATATGCTGTCTCACTGAAACTTGGTTGAGACATGAAGAATATGTCAGCATAAATGAGGCCACTCCACCCAGCCATATCAATACTCATATTGCCCGAGGCGTGGGCCGAGGAGGTGGAGTTGCAGCAATCTTTGACTCAAGTTTACTTATCAATACTAAACCAAAATTAAATTATACCTCCTTTGAAAGTCTCGTTTTTAGTCTTACGCATCCGACCTGGAAAACTTTGCAGCCAATCTTATTTGTTACAGTGTACCGTGCACCAGGTCCTTATTCAGAATTCTTATCAGAACTCTCTGAGTTTTTATCAACTTTGGTACTTAAAACAGATAAAGTAATTATCGTAGGTGACTTTAATATTCATGTTGACGATGATAAAAATAGCCTTACTGTTGCATTTAACTCTATATTAGATTCTGTTGGTTTCTGTCAGAGTGTAAATAAACCAACCCACTGCTATAATCACACTCTCGACCTTGTTCTGACTTATGGTATTGAAATTGAGCAACTATTAGTGGAACCGCATAATCCTGCTTTATCCGACCATTTCTTAGTAACTTTTGAAGTACTGTTACTAGACTACAAAGCATTAGTCAAAAGCTCCTGCAGCAGAAACCTATCTGTTAGTGCTATAGCCACATTTAAGGAAGAGATTCCACCAATACTTAACTCGATAGCATGTCTGCATGTAGGGGAGGAAACTTATACAAAATGTACACCACCCCAAATTGATCATGTTGTTGATAGTGCTACAGATGCGCTGCGAATAAAATTAGACTCTGTTGCTCCTTTGAAAAAGAAGAGAATAAAACAACATAGATTAGCTCCATGGCATAATGCCGAAACCCGCAAAATAAAGCAAAAGTCGAGACAACTTGAAAGGATATGGCGTTCCACTAAACTTGAAGAATCTCGTTTAATTTGGCATATTACTCTCAATGAATATAAGAAAGCACTGCGTAAAGCGAGAGCAGCCTACTACTCTTCATTAATAGATGAGAATAAGAATAATGCCAGATTTCTTTTCAGCACTGTAGCCAGGCTGACAGAGAGCCATAGCTCGATTGAGCCTTCTATTCCCATAGCACTCAGTAGTAATGATTTTATGTGCTTTTTTAACCATAAAATTGTTACTCTTAGAAACAAAATTAATGACCTCTTGCCTTTGACCAGTATAGTGTTATCAACAGCTCCCGGAAACGTAAGTTCTAATATTACACTAGATACTAAACTAGAATGCTTTTCAGCCATTAACCTTGAACAATTAAATTCAATGATTCTCTCTTCTAAACCATCAACGTGTATGTTAGACCCAATTCCAACTAAGCTGTTGAAGGAAGTTTTTCCATTAATTAGCACTTCTTTATTAAATATTATGAATATGTCTTTATTATCAGGCTATGTTCCACAATCATTCAAAGTAGCAGTGATAAAACCGCTTCTTAAAAAGCACAACCTCGATCCAGAGGTTTTAGCCAATTATAGACCTATTTCTAATCTTCCGTTCCTCTCAAAGATTCTTGAGAAAGCAGTCGCAAAACAGTTGTGTGATTACTTAAAAAACAATGATTTATTTGAAGATTTTCAGTCTGGCTTTAGAACACATCATAGCACAGAGACAGCTCTGGTTAAAGTCACAAATGACATTCTAATAGCCTCAGACAAGGGACTTGTCTCTATTCTTGTTTTGCTCGATCTCAGTGCTGCATTTGATACTATCGATCATGATATCTTATTGCAAAGACTAGAGCACTTAGTTGGCATACAGGGAACTGCTTTAGGCTGGTTTAGGTCCTATCTATCTGAACGCTCTCAGTTTGTACGTGTCAATGATGAATCTTCCATGCAAACCAAAGTTAGCCATGGAGTGCCACAGGGCTCAGTACTCGGACCTATTTTGTTCACATTATATATGCTTCCGTTAGGCAATATTATAAGGAATCATTCTGTAAACTTTCATTGTTATGCAGATGATACTCAACTATATTTATCAATCAAGCCTGATGAAATTAATCATCTAAATAAAATTCAAGACTGCCTCAAGGACTTAAAAACGTGGATGACCTTAAACTTTTTGATGTTAAACACGACCAAAACTGAAGTTATTGTACTCGGCCCGAAGAATCTACGAAACAAATTATCTAAAGATATATTAACTATGGATGGCATTAATTTGGCCTCCAGTGAGACTGTAAGGAATCTTGGTGTTATATTTGATCAGGATTTATCCTTTAACGCCCACATAAAATCAATTTCAAGGACCGCCTACTTCCATCTACGTAACATTGCAAAAATCAGGCATATCTTGCCTCAAAACGATGCAGAGAAACTAGTCCATGCATTTGTTACTTCAAGGCTGGATTATTGTAACTCTTTATTATCAGGGTGTACCAAGAAGTCAGTCAAGTGGCTTCAGCTGATTCAAAATGCTGCAGCTCGTGTACTAACCAGAGTTAGGAAAAGGGACCACATTACTCCTGTTCTGGCTGCCTTACACTGGCTCCCTATAGAACACAGGATAGAATTTAAAATTCTTCTTCTCGCCTACAAAGCCCTTAATGGGCAGGCGCCATCTTACCTTAAAGAACTCATTATACCCTACTGTCCTACTAGGGCATTGCGTTCCAAGAATGCAGGGTTGTTGGTTGTTCCTAGAGTCTCTAAAAGTACAATGGGAGCCAGAGCCTTTTCTTATCAAGCTTCACATTTGTGGAATCAGCTTCCAGTTTGTGTTCGGGCGGCAGACACCCTATCCGTTTTTAAGAGTGTGCTTAAGACCTTCCTTTTTGATAAAGCTTATAGTTAGGGCCGATTAGATTCAGCCCCTAGTTTTGCTGATATAGGCTTAGTTTGTCGGGGGACATCTTACTTCTTCCTTCTCTCTGTCTATACCTGTGTACTCTCATGTTCCGATTAACCCAGCTTCCCCAAATGTCTTTCTTTTTGGTGTCTATATACGCTGGGATCCGGAGTCATGGATGATCCTGCGGTCCTGTGTCCTGCATCGCGAGCCCTGGATCTTGAGTCGTGGCTGTGGTCATGGATCATAGGTCCTGGATGGATATCCTCGTGGATTCATCTTCCTATTATAGACACATGCATTTCCAATCATTTGGACTACCTATGTTGCAAATGTATTATCTTTTCAATTTACACACGGCATCTATTGCACGTCTGTCCGTCCTGGGAGAGGGATCCCTCCTCTGTTGCTCTCCCTGAGGTTTCTCCCATGTTCCCTTTAAAACTGTGGGTTTTCTCCGGAAGTTTTTCCTTGTACGATGTGAGGGTCTAAGGACAGAGGGTCTAAGGACAGAGGGTCTGAGGACAGAGGGTCTGAGGACAGAGGGTCTGAGGACAGAGGGTCTGAGGACAGAGGGTCTAAGGACAGAGGGTCTAAGGACAGAGGGTCTAAGGACAGAGGGTCTTAGGACAGAGGGTCTAAGGACAGAGAGTCTAAGGACAGAGGGTCTAAGGACAGAGGGTGTCGTATTGTCATACTGATATTCTGTACAAACTGTGAAGTCCACTGAGACAAATGTAACATTTGTGATATTGGGCTATATAAATAAACATTGATTGATTGATTGATAATGCTGCGTTCACACCGGACGCGATGTGATGTGATGTTTGGGGTGGCGCGATTACATGTAAAGTCAATGCAGAGACGCGGAGACGCGAATTCGCTCCGACGGCGAGCATGAAGCGGTGGACGCGGCGCGAATCACGCGATTTTGGCGATTGAACTGTGCCGCGTCAAATGCGAGAGTTCAATTTTTTTCAACTCGAGCGTCAAATTCACGTGACGCGTTCTCGCGGAAGCCAATCAGCGTTGGGATTCCCTCTGACGTCCCTCTGACATGCTGCTGTTGTTCAATTGTAAAGATGGAAGAGATGATCATTGTGGCTGTCAACGGTTTTTGTTTTGAATGACGCGATAAAACAAACTGCAAGCCGCGGTGAAACTTGAACGATTAGAGCGAGCGAATATTCGCATCGCGTCCGGTGTGAACGCAGCATTAGCCTGCAACCGAACCTGCTCCGGACCAGGCTAGCCGTTCAGCATAAGTTACCATGGAGATCTAGCCCGCTAAAAAGAGAACCAGAGTCGTAGGACCGGAAACCCAGAGTTAACCTGAAGTGAATGGTAAATGGACTGTACTTATATAGCGCTTTATCCAGTCTTTAAGACCCCTCAAAGCGCTTTACATACTAGGCTACATGTCGTTCACCCATTCACACACATTCATACAGAGCAGTGTATGTTACTCTAGGACAGTGCTTCTCAAAGTGTGGTCCGCGGACCACTGGTGGTCCGTGAGCGCCCCCTAGTGGTCCGTGAGTATATTGGTAAAATTTCACATTTGAAATAAATACATTTATTTAAGTTTTTCGCACTCTCGCGGGAATATCTCCGCAATGGAACGAGCTTAAGTTTCACTTTCGATTGCATGATATAGCCCAGATAAATACCTTCATCACACATGTTGCCACTTGTTTGTACAATTTTCAGGCGATTTGTAAAAAACGATGTGTTTTTGGATATTTGTGGAGTTAGGTGGTCCGCGAGTGTTTTTTTATTGGTTAAGTGGTCCTTGGTATGAACATTTTTGAGAAACACTGCTCTAGGACCTAACATGCATACACATTCACAGGAGTGATGTGGTTAATGGAGGGGGTTCTGGTGATGATGCGGGCGGCAGAGTTCTGGACCAGTTGAAGTCTGTGGATGGATTTGAGAGGGAGACCAAAGAGAAGGGAGTTGCAGTAGTCGATGCGGGAAGTGACCAGGGTGTGAACAAGAGGTCTTAGGGTTAAGGGACGGCCGGAGGCGGTTGATGTTGCGTAGATGGAAATAGGCAGACCGAGTGATATTACTGATGTGAGATTTGAATGAAAGTGTGCCGTCGAGGATGACACCCAGACTCTTAACCTGAGGGGAGGGGGAGACTGAAGAGTTGTCTATAGTAATGGAGAAACTGTCAGGTTTGGTTAGGGTGGATTTTGTGCAAATGAGGAGAACCTCTGTTTTATTATCGTTATTTTTGAGAAAGTTAGAGGAAAACCAGGATTTGATGTCCTGTAAGCAGTCAGACAGGGAGGATGGTGATTGGTTTGGAGGACAAGTAGAGCTGGGTGTCATCCGCGTAGCAATGAAAGTGGATGTTGTGTTTACGGAAGATATTGCCAAGAGGAAGTAAATAGATGATAAAAAGAAGAGGCCCCAGGACAGAGCCCTGGGGAACACCGGTCGTGACTGGAAGTGGCTGTGATTTGAAGGTTTTGAGTTGGATGAACTGAGTGCGGCCAGAGAGATATGATTTAAACCAGAGGAGGGGTGTGTCAGTGATCCCGATGGAGGTCAGTCTGTCAATGAGGATGCTGTGGGAAATGGTGTCAAAAGCTGCACTCAGATCAAGGAGGATGAGGATAGTTAATAGTCCGGAGTCAGCTGCCATGAGGAGGTCGTTAGTGATTTTCACCAGTGCTGTTTCTGTGCTGTGATCGGGGCGGAAACCAGATTGAAATTGTTCGTACAGGTTATTGTCAGACAAGTGGGTATGGATTTGGGATGCAACAGTTTTTTCCAGAGAGAAATGGTAGGTTAGATATGGGACGGTAGTTATTAAAATTGTTGGGGTCTGCACCAGGTTTCTTCAGTATGGGCGTGATGGCGGCTGATTTGAAAAGTGAGGGAACAAGACCAGAGGTGAGGGAGGAGTGTATGATGACAGTTAT
>JAPTMU010000190.1:405754-418761 GCA_028583405.1 Pogonophryne albipinna
CTCTCTGTGTGTGTGTGTCTCTCTCTCTCTCTCTCTCTGTGTGTGTGTCTCTCTCTCTCTCTGTCTCTGTCTCTCTCTCTGTGTGTGTGTCTCTCTCTGTCTCTGTCTCTCTCTCTGTGTGTGTGTCTCTCTCTCTCTCTCTCTCTCTCTCTCTCTCTCTCTCAGTGAGGAGGACTCTGAAGTCTGGTCTCAGTCTGGACGTAGTTGCGGCGCTCGGCCTCAACAAGATGGACGATCGGGTCTGAGAGGAAACGTCTGGGGTCTCTGAGGCCGATCCGCAGGGGCTCATCCAGGAGACCCCCCCCTCAAATATTAGATATTTATTTTATTATTATAATCCAGATCAAACTGCCTCCATGATCTCCTGTTCGCTCTCTTTTAGTTCAATGGTTGTTATTCACAAGTTCCGGAACACAATGACATCACTAACAACACTTGGCTCCTATTGGCCAGCGCTCCAACACATAGGCTAAGGGGCGGGACATCTCTAAACCAATCACAACACGAGGTTATTGCATCACGTTTAGATTATAACTCATGTTCACATGGTGCACATGGTCATCTCCACTCTGCTTTTGAAATCTGTATTTCCTGAGAAATACAGAAATCCCTGAAGTTCTTAACAGCTGATGAAGTTATGAAGTTACGAGACGCTCTCCAAACGAGACGCTCTCCGAACGAGACGCTCTCCAAACGAGACTCTCTCCGAACGAGACGCTCTCAGAGTGTCTCTGTGTGTGTCACTTTCATGCACTTTAATAATGATATAATAATGATATAATAATGTTATATAATAATGTCTTTATTCCAGTTAGATGTGTCGCTGTTGCTAGGTAGCATTTAGTCATTAATGTCATATGATCATTTTCAAATGAGATCTACTGAGAATAACTGCGATGGAGGGTCTCATATAAACACACACCACACTAACAATGACGTCAGTCGGGATAGATCTGACGTCAGAGGTTTCACTACAGGAGTCTGACGTCAGAGGGCAGTCGTGGAAGAAGAAGTATTACTGTTTATTTTAATGTAGTATTCTGTTAGTACTCTCATCAGTGTATAGTGTTATTGTCCAGGTGTGTCCCGGTGTTACACCTGCAGTGTGTCCGTCTCTTTAAAGCAGGTCACATGTCGTCTTCGTCGTCGTCGTCGTCCTCCTCCTCCTCCTCCTGCTCCTGCTGCTGCTGTGACCGGTGTGTGTGAGAGAGAGTGTGTGTCCTCTCTGGTGCTCCGTGTATAAAGGTGCATGTCTGCAAGCTGAGCTCCGGAGGAAGATGCTGCTGCTCGGGCTGATGCTGCTGCTGCTGCTGCCCGGCTCTGAGGCCGACCCTCCCGGGGAGAATGTGCCCGGCGCCCCGCTGGTTCCCCCGGTGCTCCGCGGGCAGGGCCTGGAGGAGCGCGGGTCTCCGGTGGCGCTGCCCCGGTCCGCGGTGGATCCTGAGGCCGGGCCCGGGGACCAGGAGGCCGGGGAGGAGGAGCCTCATCACGGCGGGGGGTTCCGGGTGGTACAGTGGGAGTGGAGCTACGTCCAGACTCCGTACATCATCGCCTGCTGGCTGCTGGTGGCCAGCGTGGCCAAGATCCGTGAGTGTGTGTGTGTGTGTGTGTGTGTGTGTGTGTGTGTGTGTGTGTGTGTGTGTGTGTGTGTGTGTGTGTGTGTGTGTGTGTGTGTGTGTGTGTGTCCTTTATTTGGAACTTTACTCAAATAAGTAAATGATAAACTCACCTTATATAAATGTATAGGACTATTTACTGCATACAGACATGTTTATAAGCACATATTAATATTCACATTTATACATGTATAATATTAATGTGTGTGTGTTTGAAAAAATAATCTTATATATTAAGTTGAAGTTTATTTTATTATTTATTTTTCTGTATTTGAATCACTAGGTTTATAACTTGCAAAAAATACTATTAAATAATTGGCAGTAAATATGTAAACATATGTATACAGTTTGTGGTTGTGTCTTACGATTATATTGCAAAATTAAAAGAAAATAATTACATTTTAATCCATCAAGAGAAAAAACGTTATTGTTTTAATCCTTTATTAACTAGAACAGAAGTTCAATACAAAATATAGTCTACACTATACCTTACACTACGCTACATTACGTTACGTTACAATACGTTACATCATGTTACTTACTTTGCTATACGTTACTATATGTTACTATGCCTTACATTACATTGCTATGCGTTACTATACGTTACATTACATTGCTATGCGTTACTATGCGTTACTATGCGTTACATTACCTTGCTATGCGTTACTATGCGTTACATTACATTGCTATGCGTTACTATGCGTTACTATGCGTTACATTACATTGCAATGCGTTACTATGCGTTACATTACATTGCTATGCGTTACTATACGTTAAATTACATTGCTATGCGTTACTATGCGTTACATTACATTGCTATACGTTACTATGCGTTACATTACATTGCTATGCGTTACTATGCGTTACATTACATTGCTATACGTTACTATGCGTTACATTACATTGCTATGCGTTACTATGCGTTACATTACATTGCTATGCGTTACTATGCGTTACTATGCGTTACATTACCTTGCTATGCGTTACTATGCGTTACATTACATTGCTATGCGTTACTATGCGTTACTATGCGTTACATTACATTGCAATGCGTTACTATGCGTTACATTACATTGCTATGCGTTACTATACGTTAAATTACATTGCTATGCGTTACTATGCGTTACATTACATTGCTATACGTTACTATGCGTTACATTACATTGCTATGCGTTACTATGCGTTACATTACATTGCTATACGTTACTATGCGTTACATTACATTGCTATGCGTTACTATGCGTTACATTACATTGCTATGCGTTACATTACATTGCTATACGTTACTATGCGTTACATTACATTGCTATGCGTTACTATGCGTTACATTACATTGCTATACGTTACTATGCGTTACATTACATTGCTATGCGTTACTATGCGTTACATTACATTGCTATGCGTTACTATGCGTTACTATGCGTTACATTACATTGCTATGCGTTACTATGCGTTACATTGCTATGCGTTACTATGCGTTACATTACATTGCTATGCGTTACTATGCGTTACATTACATTGCTATGCGTTACTATACGTTACATTACATTGCTATGCGTTACTATGCGTTACTATGCGTTACATTACATTGCTATGCGTTACTATGCGTTACATTACATTGCTATGCGTTACTATGCGTTACATTACATTGCTATGCGTTACTATGCGTTACATTACATTGCTATGCGTTACTATACGTTACATTACATTGCTATGCGTTACTATGCGTTACATTACATTGCTATACGTTACTATGCGTTACATTACATTGCTATGCGTTACTATGCGTTACATTACATTGCTATGCGTTACTATGCGTTACATTACATTGCTATGCGTTACTATGCGTTACATTACATTGCTATGCGTTACATTACATTGCTATGCGTTACTATACGTTACATTACATTGCTATGCGTTACTATGTGTTACATTACATTGCTATACGTTACTATGCGTTACATTACATTGCTATGCATTACTATGCGTTACATTACATTGCTATGCGTTACTATGCGTTACATTACATTGCTATGCGTTACTATACGTTACATTACATTGCTATACGTTACTATGCGTTACATTACATTGCTATGCGTTACTATGCGTTACATTACATTGCTATACGTTACTATGCGTTACATTACATTGCTATGCGTTACTATGCGTTACATTACATTGCTATGCGTTACTATACGTTACATTACATTGCTATGCGTTACTATGCGTTACATTACATTGCTATACGTTACTATGCGTTACATTGCTATGATTTACTATGCGTTACATTACATTGCTATGCGTTACTATGCGTTACATTACATTGCTATACGTTACTATGCGTTACATTACATTGCTATGCGTTACTATGCGTTACATTACATTGCTATGCGTTACTATGCGTTACATTACATTGCTATACGTTACTATGCGTTACATTACATTGCTATGCGTTACTATGCGTTACATTACATTGCTATGCGTTACTATGCGTTACATTACATTGCTATGCGTTACTATACGTTACATTACATTACTATGCGTTACTATGCGTTACATTACATTGCTATACGTTACTATGCGTTACATTACATTGCTATGCGTTACTATGCGTTACATTACATTGCTATGCGTTACTATGCGTTACATTACATTGCTATACGTTACTATGCGTTACTATGCGTTACATTACATTGCTATGCGTTACATTACATTGCTATGCGTTACTATACGTTACATTACATTGCTATGCGTTACTATGCGTTACATTACATTGCTATACGTTACTATACGTTACATTACATTGCTATGCGTTACTATGCGTTACATTACATTGCTATACGTTACTATACGTTACATTACATTGCTATACGTTACTATACGTTACATTACATTGCTATACGTTACTATACGTTACATTACATTGCTATACGTTACTATGCGTTACATTACATTGCTATGCGTTACTATGCGTTACATTACATTGCTATGCGTTACTATACGTTACTATGCGTTACATTACATTGCTATGCGTTACTATGCGTTACATTACATTGCTATACGTTACTATGCGTTACATTACATTGCTATACGTTACTATGCGTTACTATGCGTTACATTACATTGCTATACGTTACTATGCGTTACATTACATTGCTATGCGTTACTATGCGTTACATTACATTGATATGCGTTACTATGCGTTACATTACATTGCTATACGTTACTATGCGTTACTATGCGTTACATTACATTGCTATGTGTTACTATACGTTACTATGCGTTACATTACATTGCTATGCGTTACTATGCGTTACATTACATTGCTATACGTTACTATGCGTGACATTACATTGCTATACGTTACCATGCGTTACTATACGTTACATTACATTGCTATGCGTTACTATGTGTTACATTACATTGCTATGCGTTACTATGCGTTACATTACATTGATATACGTTACTATACGTTACTATGCGTTACATTACATTGCTATGCGTTACTATGCGTTACATTACATTGCTATACGTTACTATGCGTTACATTACATTGCTATGCGTTACTATGCGTTACATTACATTGCTATACGTTACTATGCGTTACATTACATTGCTATACGTTACTATGCGTTACATTACATTGCTATGCGTTACTATGCGTTACATTACATTGCTATGCGTTACTATGCGTTACATTACATTGCTATACGTTACTATGCGTTACATTACATTGCTATGCGTTACTATGCGTTACATTACATTGCTATGCGTTACTATGCGTTACATTACATTGCTATACGTTACTATGCGTTACATTACATTGCTATGCGTTACTATGCGTTACATTACATTGCTATGCGTTACTATGCGTTACATTACATTGCTATACGTTACTATACGTTACATTACATTGCTATACGTTACTATACCTTACATTACATTGCTATACGTTACTATGCGTTACATTACATTGCTATGCGTTACTATGCGTTACATTACATTGCTATACGTTACTATGCGTTACATTACATTGCTATACGTTACTATGCGTTACATTACATTGCTATGCGTTACTATGCGTTACATTACATTGCTATACGTTACTATGCGTTACATTACATTGCTATGCGTTACTATGCGTTACATTACATTGATATACGTTACTATACGTTACTATGCGTTACATTACATTGCTATGCGTTACTATGCGTTACATTACATTGCTATGCGTTAATATGCGTTACATTACTTTTTTTTTTTTTTTTTTTTTTTAATCGTTTATTTGATGAGGGACAATGCACATTAATGAACACTTTAGACAGGTTATGTTTCCAGTGTAAATATGCCGGATTATAGCTTTGAGCTAATTTCCATCCGTAGTCCCTGAGCAATGGGAGTGAGGGGGGGAAGGGGGATGTCCGGTGCCTTGCTCAAGGGCACCACGGCAGGGCAGGAGGTGAACTGGGACCTCTCCAAGTAGAAGTCCACACTCCATATTTTTAGGTCTGGTCGGGGACTTGAACCGGCGACCCTACAGTTCCCAGTCCAAGCCCCTACTGACTGAGCCACTGCCGGACTTGCTATGCGTTACTATGCGTTACATTACATTGCTATACGTTACTATGCGTTACATTACATTGCTATGCGTTACTATGCGTTACATTACATTGCTATGCGTTACTATGCGTTACATTACATTGCTATACGTTACTATGCGTTACATTACATTGCTATACGTTACTATGCGTTACATTACATTGCTATGCGTTACTATGCGTTACATTACATTGCTATACGTTACTATACGTTACATTACATTGCTATACGTTACTATACCTTACATTACATTGCTATACGTTACTATGCGTTACATTACATTGCTATGTGTTACTATACGTTACTATGCGTTACATTACATTGCTATGCGTTACTATACCTTACATTACATTGATATACGTTACTATACGTTACTATGCGTTACATTACATTGCTATGTGTTACTATGCGTGACATTACATTGCTATACGTTACCATGCGTTACTATACGTTACATTACATTGCTATGCGTTACTATGTGTTACGATGTGTTACATTACATTGCTATGTGTTACTATGCGTTACATTACATTGATATACGTTACTATACGTTACTATGCGTTACATTACATTGCTATGCGTTACTATGCGTTACATTACATTGCTATACGTTACTATGCGTTACATTACATTGCTATGCGTTACTATGCGTTACATTACATTGCTATACGTTACTATGCGTTACATTACATTGCTATACGTTACTATGCGTTACATTACATTGCTATGCGTTACTATGCGTTACATTACATTGCTATGCGTTACTATGCGTTACATTACATTGCTATGCGTTACTATGCGTTACATTACATTGCTATGCGTTACTATGCGTTACATTACATTGCTATGCGTTACTATTCGTTACATTACATTGCTATACGTTACTATGCGTTACATTACATTGCTATACGTTACTATGCGTTACATTACATTGCTATGCGTTACTATGCGTTACATTACATTGCTATACGTTACTATGCGTTACATTACATTGCTATACGTTACTATGCGTTACATTACATTGCTATACGTTACTATACGTTACATTACATTGCTATACGTTACTATGCGTTACATTACATTGCTATGCGTTACTATGCGTTACATTACATTGCTATACGTTACTATACGTTACATTACATTGCTATACGTTACTATACCTTACATTACATTGCTATACGTTACTATGCGTTACATTACATTGCTATGCGTTACATTACATTGCTATGCGTTACTATGCGTTACATTACATTGCTATACGTTACTTTGCGTTACATTACATTGCTATATGTTACTATGCGTTACATTACATTGCTATACGTTACTATGCGTTACATTACATTGCTATACGTTACTATGCGTTACATTACATTGCTATACGTTACTATGCGTTACATTACATTGCTATACGTTACTATGCGTTACATTACATTGCTATACGTTACTATGCGTTACATTACATTGCTATGCGTTACTATACGTTACATTACATTGCTATACGTTACTATGCGTTACATTACATTGCTATACGTTACTATGCGTTACATTACATTGCTATACGTTACTATGCGTTACATTACATTGCTATACGTTACTATACGTTACATTACATTGCTATACGTTACTATGCGTTACATTACATTGCTATGCGTTACTATGCGTTACATTACATTGCTATATGTTACTATGCGTTACATTACATTGCTATACGTTACTATGCGTTACATTACATTGCTATGCGTTACTATGCGTTACATTACATTGCTATGCGTTACTATGCGTTACATTACATTGCTATACGTTACTATGCGTTACATTACATTGCTATGCGTTACTATGCGTTACATTACATTGCTATGCGTTACTATGCGTTACATTACATTGCTATGCGTTACTATGCGTTACATTACATTGCTATACGTTACTATGCGTTACATTACATTGCTATGCGTTACTATACGTTACATTACATTGCTATACGTTACTATGCGTTACATTACATTGCTATACGTTACTATACATTACATTACATTGCTATACGTTACTATGCGTTACATTACATTGCTATACGTTACTATACGTTACATTACATTGCTATACGTTACTATGCGTTACATTACATTGCTATGCGTTACTATGCGTTACATTACATTGCTATATGTTACTATGCGTTACATTACATTGCTATACGTTACTATGCGTTACATTACATTGCTATGCGTTACTATACGTTACATTACATTGCTATGCGTTACTATGCGTTACATTACATTGCTATGCGTTACTATGCGTTACATTACATTGCTATGCGTTACATTACATTGCTATGCGTTACATTACATTGCTATACGTTACTATGCGTTACATTACATTGCTATGCGTTACTATGCGTTACATTACATTGCTATGCGTTACTATGCGTTACATTACATTGCTATGCGTTACTATGCGTTACATTACATTGCTATACGTTACTATGCGTTACATTACATTGCTATGCGTTACTATGCGTTACATTACATTGCTATACGTTACTATACGTTACATTACATTGCTATACGTTACTATACCTTACATTACATTGCTATACGTTACTATGCGTTACATTACATTGCTATACGTTACTATGCGTTACATTACATTGCTATACGTTACTATACGTTACATTACATTGCTATACGTTACTATGCGTTACATTACATTGCTATACGTTACTATGCGTTACATTACATTGCTATACGTTACATTACATTGCTATGCGTTACATTACATTGCTATGCGTTACATTACATTGCTATACGTTACTATGCGTTACATTACATTGCTATGCGTTACTATGCGTTACATTACATTGCTATGCGTTACTATGCGTTACATTACATTGCTATGCGTTACTATGCGTTACATTACATTGCTATACGTTACTATGCGTTACATTACATTGCTATGCGTTACTATGCGTTACATTACATTGCTATACGTTACTATACGTTACATTACATTGCTATACGTTACTATACCTTACATTACATTGCTATACGTTACTATGCGTTACATTACATTGCTATACGTTACTATGCGTTACATTACATTGCTATACGTTACTATACGTTACATTACATTGCTATACGTTACTATGCGTTACATTACATTGCTATACGTTACTATGCGTTACATTACATTGCTATACGTTACATTACATTGCTATACGTTACTATGCGTTACATTACATTGCTATGCGTTACTATGCGTTACATTACATTGCTATACGTTACTATGCGTTACATTACATTGCTATACGTTACTATACGTTACATTACATTGCTATGCGTTACTATGCGTTACATTACATCGCTATGCGTTACTATGCGTTACATTACATCGCTATGCGTTACTATGCGTTACATTACATTGCTATACGTTACTATACGTTACATTACATTGCTATACGTTACTATGCATTACATTACATTGCTATGCGTTACTATGCGTAACATTACATTGCTATATGTTACTATGCGTTACATTACATTGCTATACGTTACTATGCGTTACATTACATTGCTATACGTTACTATGCGTTACTTACATTGCTATGCGTTACTATGCGTTACATTACATTGCTATACGTTACTATACGTTACATTACATTGCTATACGTTACTATGCGTTACATTACATTGCTATACGTTACTATACGTTACATTACATTGCTATACGTTACTATACGTTACATTACATTGCTATACGTTACTATGCGTTACATTACATTGCTATACGTTACTATGCGTTACATTACATTGCTATGCGTTACTATGCGTTACATTACATTGCTATGCGTTACTATGCGTTACATTACATTGCTATACGTTACTATGCGTTACATTACATTGCTATGCGTTACTATGCGTTACATTACATTGCTATGCGTTACTATGCGTTACATTACATTGCTATACGTTACTATGCGTTACATTACATTGCTATGCGTTACATTACATTGCTATGCGTTACATTACATTGCTATACGTTACTATGCGTTACATTACATTGCTATGCGTTACATTACATTGCTATGCGTTACTATGCGTTACATTACATTGCTATGCGTTACTATGCGTTACATTACATTGCTATACGTTACTATGCGTTACATTACATTGCTATGCGTTACTATGCGTTACATTACATTGCTATACGTTACTATACGTTACATTACATTGCTATACGTTACTATACCTTACATTACATTGCTATACGTTACTATGCGTTACATTACATTGCTATACGTTACTATGCGTTACATTACATTGCTATACGTTACTATACGTTACATTACATTGCTATACGTTACTATGCGTTACATTACATTGCTATACGTTACTATGCGTTACATTACATTGCTATACGTTACATTACATTGCTATACGTTACTATGCGTTACATTACATTGCTATGCGTTACTATGCGTTACATTACATTGCTATACGTTACTATGCGTTACATTACATTGCTATACGTTACTATACGTTACATTACATTGCTATGCGTTACTATGCGTTACATTACATCGCTATGCGTTACTATGCGTTACATTACATCGCTATGCGTTACTATGCGTTACATTACATCGCTATACGTTACTATACGTTACATTACATTGCTATACGTTACTATGCGTTACATTACATTGCTATGCGTTACTATGCGTAACATTACATTGCTATATGTTACTATGCGTTACATTACATTGCTATACGTTACTATGCGTTACATTACATTGCTATACGTTACTATGCGTTACTTACATTGCTATGCGTTACTATGCGTTACATTACATTGCTATACGTTACTATACGTTACATTACATTGCTATACGTTACTATGCGTTACATTACATTGCTATACGTTACTATACGTTACATTACATTGCTATACGTTACTATACGTTACATTACATTGCTATACGTTACTATGCGTTACATTACATTGCTATACGTTACTATGCGTTACATTACATTGCTATGCGTTACTATGCGTTACATTACATTGCTATGCGTTACTATGCGTTACATTACATTGCTATACGTTACTATGCGTTACATTACATTGCTATGCGTTACTATGCGTTACATTACATTGCTATGCGTTACTATGCGTTACATTACATTGCTATACGTTACTATGCGTTACATTACATTGCTATGCGTTACTATGCGTTACATTACATTGCTATGCGTTACTATGCGTTACATTACATTGCTATACGTTACTATGCGTTACATTACATTGCTATACGTTACTATGCGTTACATTACATTGCTATGCGTTACTATGCGTTACATTACATTGCTATACGTTACTATACGTTACATTACATTGCTATACGTTACTATACCTTACATTACATTGCTATACGTTACTATGCGTTACATTACATTGCTATGCGTTACTATGCGTTACATTACATTGCTATGCGTTACTATGCGTTACATTACATTGCTATGCGTTACTATGCGTTACATTACATTGCTATATGTTACTATGCGTTACTATGCGTTACATTACATTGCTATATGTTACTATACGTTACTATGCTTTGCATTACATTGCTATACGTTACTATGCGTTACATTACATTGATATGCGTTACTATACGTTACTATGCGTTACATTACATTGCTATGCGTTACTATGCGTTACATTACATTGCTATGCGTTACATTACATTGCTATACGTTACTATGCGTTACATTACATTGCTATGCGTTACTATGCGTTACATTACATTTCTATGCGTTACTATGCGTTACATTACATTGCTATACGTTACTATGCGTTACATTACATTGCTATACGTTACTATGCGTTACTATGCGTTACATTACATTGCTATACGTTACTATGCGTTACTTTGCGTTACATTACATTGCTATACGTTACTATGCATTACATTACATTGCTATACGTTACTATGCGTTACATTACATTGCTATACGTTACTATGCATTACATTACATTGCTATACGTTACTATACGTTACTATGTGTTACATTACATTGCTATACGTTACTATGCATTACATTACATTGCTATGCGTTACTATGCATTACATTACATTGCTATACGTTACTATACGTTACATTACATTGCTATACGTTACTATGCGTTACATTACATTGCTATGCGTTACTATGCGTTACATTACATTGCTATACGTTACTATGCGTTACATTACATTGCTATGCGTTACTATGTGTTACATTACATTGCTATATGTTACTATGCGTTACTATGCGTTGCATTACATTGCTATACGTCACTATGCGTTACATTACATTGCTATGCGTTACTATACGTTACTATGCGTTACATTACATTGCTATGCGTTACTATGCGTTACATTACATTGCTATGCGTTACTATGCGTTACATTACATTTCTATGCGTTACTATGCGTTACATTACATTGCTATACGTTACTATGCGTTACTATGCGTTACATTACATTGCTATGCGTTACTATACGTTACTATGCGTTACATTACATTTCTATGCGTTACTATGCGTTACATTACATTGCTATACGTTACTATGCGTGACATTACATTGCTATACGTTACCATGCGTTACTATACGTAACATTACATTGCTATGCGTTACTATGCGTTACTATGCGTTACATTACATTGCTATGCGTTACTATGCGTTACATTACATTGATATACGTTACTATGCATTACATTACATTGCTATGCGTTACTATGCGTTACATTACATTGCTATGCGTTA
>JAPTMU010000190.1:419761-441852 GCA_028583405.1 Pogonophryne albipinna
CTATGCGTTACATTACATTGCTATGCGTTACTATGCGTTACATTACATTGCTATACGTTACTATGTGTTACATTACATTGATATACGTTACTATGCGTTACTATGCGTTACATTACATTGATATACGTTACTATACGTTACATTACATTGCTATACGTTACTACGCGTTACATTACATTGATATACGTTACTATGCGTTACATTACATTGCTATGCGTTACTATGCGTTACATTACATTGCTATACGTTACTATGCGTTACATTACATTGCTATACGTTACTATGCGTTACATTACATTGCTATACGTTACTATGCGTTACAATACATTGATATGCGTTACTATGCGTTACTATGCGTTACATTACATTGATATACGTTACTATACGTTACATTACATTGCTATACGTTACATTACATTGATATACGTTACTATGCGTTACATTACATTGCTATGCGTTACTATGCGTTACATTACATTGCTATACGTTACTATGCGTTACATTACATTGCTATGCGTTACTATGCGTTACATTACATTGCTATACGTTACTATGCGTTACATTACATTCCTATACGTTACTATGCGTTACATTACATTGCTATACGTTACTATGCGTTACATTACATTGCTATACGTTACTATGCGTTACATTACATTGCTATACGTTACTATGCGTTACATTACATTGATATGCGTTACTATGCGTTACTATGCGTTACATTACATTGCTATACATTACTATACGTTACATTACATTGCTATGCGTTACATTACATTGCTATACGTTACTATGCATTACTATGCGTTACATTACATTGCTATACGTTACATTACATTGCTATGCGTTACATTACATTGCTATACGTTACTATGCGTTACTATGCGTTACATTACATTGCTATACGTTACTATGCGTTACTATGCGTTACATTACATTGCTATACGTTACTATACATTACTATGCGTTACATTACATTGCTATACGTTACTATGCGTTACTATACGTTACATTACATTGCTATACGTTACTATGCGTTACTATGCGTTACATTACATTGCTATACGTTACTATACATTACTATGCGTTACATTACATTGCTATACGTTACTATGCGTTACTATACGTTACATTACATTGCTATACGTTACTATGCGTTACATTACATTGCTATGCGTTACTATGCGTTACATTACATTGCTATGCGTTACTATGCGTTACATTACATTGCTATACGTTACTATGCGTTACATTACATTGCTATGCGTTACTATGCGTTACATTACATTGCTATGCGTTACATTACATTGCTATGCGTTACTATGCGTTACATTACATTGCTATGCGTTACTATACGTTACTATACGTTACATTACATTGCTATACGTTACTATGCGTTACATTACATTGATATACGTTACTATGCGTTACTATGCGTTACATTACATTGCTATGCGTTACTATGCGTTACATTACATTGCTATGCGTTACTATGCGTTACATTACATTGCTATGCGTTACTATGAGTTACATTACATTGCTATGCGTTACATTACATTGCTATGCATTACTATGCGTTATATTACATTGCTATGCGTTACTATACGTTACTATACGTTACATTACATTGCTATATGTTACTATGCGTTACATTACATTGATATACGTTACTATGCGTTACTATGCGTTACATTACATTGCTATGCGTTACTATGCGTTACATTACATTGCTATACGTTACAATGTGTTACATTACATTGATATACGTTACTATGCGTTACTATGCGTTACATTACATTGATATACGTTACTATACGTTACATTACATTGCTATACGTTACTACGCGTTACATTACATTGATATACGTTACTATGCGTTACATTACATTGCTATGCGTTACTATGCGTTACATTACATTGCTATACGTTACTATGCGTTACATTACATTGCTATACGTTACTATGCGTTACATTACATTGCTATACGTTACTATGCGTTACATTACATTGATATGCGTTACTATGCGTTACTATGCGTTACATTACATTGATATACGTTACTATACGTTACATTACATTGCTATACGTTACTATGCGTTACATTACATTGATATACGTTACTATGCGTTACATTACATTGCTATGCGTTACTATGCGTTACATTACATTGCTATACGTTACTATGCGTTACTATGCGTTACATTACATTGCTATGCGTTACTATGCATTACATTACATTGCTATGCGTTACTATGCGTTACATTACATTGCTATGCGTTACTATGAGTTACATTACATTGCTATGCGTTACATTACATTGCTATGCATTACTATGCGTTATATTACATTGCTATGCGTTACTATACGTTACTATACGTTACATTACATTGCTATATGTTACTATGCGTTACATTACATTGATATACGTTACTATGCGTTACTATGCGTTACATTACATTGCTATGCGTTACTATGCGTTACATTACATTGCTATACGTTACTATGTGTTACATTACATTGATATACGTTACTATGCGTTACTATGCGTTACATTACATTGATATACGTTACTATACGTTACATTACATTGCTATACGTTACTACGCGTTACATTACATTGATATACGTTACTATGCGTTACATTACATTGCTATGCGTTACTATGCGTTACATTACATTGCTATACGTTACTATGCGTTACATTACATTGCTATACGTTACTATGCGTTACATTACATTGCTATACGTTACTATGCGTTACATTACATTGATATGCGTTACTATGCGTTACTATGCGTTACATTACATTGATATACGTTACTATACGTTACATTACATTGCTATACGTTACTATGCGTTACATTACATTGATATACGTTACTATGCGTTACATTACATTGCTATGCGTTACTATGCGTTACATTACATTGCTATACGTTACTATGCGTTACTATGCGTTACATTACATTGCTATGCGTTACTATGCGTTACATTACATTGCTATACGTTACTATGTGTTACATTACATTGATATACGTTACTATGCGTTACTATGCGTTACATTACATTGATATACGTTACTATACGTTACATTACATTGCTATACGTTACTACGCGTTACATTACATTGATATACGTTACTATGCGTTACATTACATTGCTATGCGTTACTATGCGTTACATTACATTGCTATACGTTACTATGCGTTACATTACATTGCTATACGTTACTATGCGTTACATTACATTGCTATACGTTACTATGCGTTACATTACATTGATATGCGTTACTATGCGTTACTATGCGTTACATTACATTGATATATGTTACTATACGTTACATTACATTGCTATACGTTACTATGTGTTACATTACATTGATATACGTTACTATGCGTTACATTACATTGCTATGCGTTACTATGCGTTACATTACATTGCTATACGTTACTATGCGTTACTATGCGTTACATTACATTGCTATGCGTTACTATGCGTTACATTACATTGCTATGCGTTACTATGCGTTACATTACATTGCTATGCGTTACTATGAGTTACATTACATTGCTATGCGTTACATTACATTGCTATGCATTACTATGCGTTATATTACATTGCTATGCGTTACTATACGTTACTATACGTTACATTACATTGCTATATGTTACTATGCGTTACATTACATTGATATACGTTACTATGCGTTACTATGCGTTACATTACATTGCTATGCGTTACTATGCGTTACATTACATTGCTATACGTTACTATGTGTTACATTACATTGATATACGTTACTATGCGTTACTATGCGTTACATTACATTGATATACGTTACTATACGTTACATTACATTGCTATACGTTACTATGCGTTACTATGCGTTACATTACATTGATATACGTTACTATACGTTACATTACATTGCTATACGTTACTATGCGTTACATTACATTGATATACGTTACTATGCGTTACATTACATTGCTATGCGTTACTATGCGTTACATTACATTGCTATACGTTACTATGCGTTACATTACATTGCTATGCGTTACTATGCATTACTATGCGTTACATTACATTGATATGCGTTACATTACATTGCTATACGTTACTATGCGTTACTATGCGTTACATTACATTGCTATACGTTACTATGCGTTACTATGCGTTACATTACATTGCTATACGTTACTATGCGTTACATTACATTGCTATACGTTACTATGCGTTACATTACATTGCTATACGTTACTATACATTACTATGCGTTACGTTACTATGCGTTACTATACGTTACATTACATTGCTATACGTTACTATGCGTTACATTACATTGCTATGCGTTACTATGCGTTACATTACATTGCTATGCGTTACTATGCGTTACATTACATTGCTATACGTTACTATGCGTTACATTACATTGCTATGCGTTACTATGCGTTACATTACATTGCTATGCGTTACTATGCGTTACATTACATTGCTATGCGTTACTATACGTTACTATGCGTTGCATTACATTGCTATACGTTACTATGCGTTACCTTACATTGCTATGCGTTACTATACGTTACTATGCGTTACATTACATTGCTATGCGTTACTATGCGTTACATTACATTGCTATGCGTTACTATACGTTACTATGCGTTACATTACATTGCTATGCGTTACTATGCGTTACATTACATTGCTATACGTTACTATGCGTTACATTACATTGCTATACGTTACTATGCGTTACTATGCGTTACATTACATTGCTATACGTTACTATGTGTTACATTACATTGCTATGCGTTACTATGCGTTACATTACATTGATTTGCGTTACTATGCGTTACTATGCGTTACATTGCTATGCGTTACTATACGTTACTATGCGTTACATTACATTGCTATGTGTTACTATGCGTTACATTACATTGCTATGCGTTACTATGCGTTACATTACATTTCTATGCGTTACTATGCGTTACATTACATTGCTATACGTTACTATGCGTTACATTACATTGCTATACGTTACTATGCGTTACATTACATTGCTATACGTTACTATGCGTTACATTACATTGCTATGCGTTACTATGGGTTACATTACATTGCTATACGTTACTATGCGTTACTATGCGTTACATTACATTGCTATGCGTTACTATGCGTTACATTACATTGCTATACGTTACTATGCATTACATTACATTGCTATACGTTACTATGCATTACACTACGTTACTATACGTTACTATGCGATACATTACATTGCTATGCGTTACTATACGTTACTATGCGTTACATTACATTGCTATACGTTACTATGCGTTACATTACATTGCTATGCGTTACTATGCGTTACATTACATTGCTATGCGTTACTATATGTTACTATACGTTACATTACATTGCTATACGTTACTATGCGTTACATTACATTGATATACGTTACTATGCGTTACTATGCGTTACATTACATTGCTATATGTTACTATGCGTTAAATTACATTGATATACGTTACTATGCGTTACTATGCGTTACATTACATTGCTATGCGTTACTATGCGTTACATTACATTGCTATACGTTACTATGTGTTACATTACATTGATATGCGTTACTATGCGTTACATTACATTGCTATGCGTTACTATACGTTACTATACGTTACATTACATTGCTATATGTTACTATGCGTTAAATTACATTGATATACGTTACTATGCGTTACTATGCGTTACATTACATTGCTATGCGTTACTATGCGTTACATTACATTGCTATACGTTACTATGTGTTACATTACATTGATATACGTTACTATGCTTTACTATGCGTTACATTACATTGATATACGTTACTATACGTTACATTACATTGCTATACGTTACTATGCGTTACATTACATTGATATACGTTACTATGCGTTACATTACATTGCTATGCGTTACTATGCGTTACATTACATTGCTATACGTTACTATGCGTTACATTACATTGCTATACGTTACTATGCGTTACATTACATTGCTATACGTTACTATGCGTTACATTACATTGATATGCGTTACTATGCATTACTATGCGTTACATTACATTGATATACGTTACTATACGTTACATTGCTATACGTTACTATGCGTTACATTACATTGATATACGTTACTATGCGTTACATTACATTGCTATGCGTTACTATGCGTTACATTACATTGCTATACGTTACTATGCGTTACATTACATTGCTATGCGTTACTATGCGTTACATTACATTGCTATACGTTACTATGCGTTACATTACATTCCTATACGTTACTATGCGTTACATTACATTGCTATACGTTACTATGCGTTACATTACATTGATATGCGTTACTATGCGTTACTATGCGTTACATTACATTGCTATACATTACTATACGTTACATTACATTGCTATGCGTTACATTACATTGCTATACGTTACTATGCGTTACATTACATTGATATGCGTTACTATGCGTTACTATGCGTTACATTACATTGCTATACATTACTATACGTTACATTACATTGCTATGCGTTACATTACATTGCTATACGTTACTATGCGTTACTATGCGTTACATTACATTGCTATACGTTACTATGCGTTACTATGCGTTACATTACATTGCTATACGTTACTATGTGTTACATTACATTGCTATACGTTACTATGCGTTACATTACATTGCTATACGTTACTATACATTACTATGCGTTACATTACATTGCTATACGTTACTATGCGTTACATTACATTACTATGCGTTACTATGCGTCAGTTTAACATGAGACTCCGTTTAACATGAGACTCAGAGACTCAGTTTAACATGAGACTCAGAGACTCAGTTTAACATGAGACTCAGAGACTCAGCTTAACATGAGACTCAGAGACTCAGTTTAACATGAGACTCAGAGACTCAGTTTAACATGAGACTCAGAGACTCAGTTTAACATGAGACTTGGAGACTCAGAGACTCAGTTTAACATGAGACTTGGAGACTCAGAGACTCAGTTTAACATGAGACTCAGAGACTCAGTTTAACATGAGACTCAGAGACTCAGTAGCACAGGTTCAGCTGAAGACCTCTGATGTATTGGAGAAGTGTAGCGCCCCCTGCAGGTCTGGAGTGAACGCCATCGTTCAGGAGACTGTTAATAATCAGTCATCATCATCGTCATTTCTCACACAGACCCCCCCCACCACACAGACCCCCCCTCCACACAGACCCCCCCTTCCTCATCTCTTAAACATTCTGTGCCGCCGACACGGATCTGTGTGACTCACTGTGCTGCAGACAATAAAACACTATACATGCTGCTTATTAATGTCACACACACACACACACACACACACACACACACACACACACACACACACACACACACAGTGTCCAGTGTTCAGCTGAAGGAAACTAGTTGTCTGTGGTCATGTGAGAAATTGACTCACAGATATCCAACAGTTATGGAAAAAGACAAAGAGAGCTAGATGACCAGTGTCTCTGGTTTTTACTATTATATTATAGTTTGTGTTTTGTTTGCTTAACTCTATAAACTACCGACACGTATAGAGAACACTAGGTAAACATTTTGAGTCCCTAGAAAATGTGCTTTACAGGGTTTTAATATCATACAACACAGATGAGGGACTACTTTCAGTGGCGTGTGTGTGTGTGTGTGTGTGTGTGTGTGTGTGTGTGTGTGTGTGTGTGTGTGTGTGTGTGTGTGTGTGTGTGTGTGTGTGTGTGTGTGTGTGTGTGTGTGTGTGTGTGTGTGTCTGTGTGTCTGTCTCTCTGTCTCTCTGTCTGTCTGTCTGTCTGTCTGTCTGTCTGTCTGTCTGTGTGTCTGTGTGTGTGTGTGTGTGTGTGTGTGTGTGTGTGTGTGTGTGTGTGTGTGTGTGTGTGTGTCTGTGTGCCTGTCTGTCTCTCTGTCTGTCTGTCTGTCTGTCTGTCAGTCTGTCGTCTGTCGTCTGTCTGTCTGTCTGTCTGTCTGTCTGTCTGTCTGTGTGTCAGCAGCTGCTGTTCCACAGATGGTGTTTTTCTGAATCTGTGATGAAGACACTGTTGTGTTTTTATTCAAACTAATCACATGTTGCTCCTTTAGATCAAAGTTCTCCTCTGCTTTAACATATATTTATATTTACAGTTTTATACTCAAACACATGTCAGATAAACACAAGCTGTGTGAATACAAGCAGACGTGTTTGTCTTTGATGTTTTCTCCTTGTGGTGATTTATGAGGAGTGTGTGTGTATGTGTGTGTGTATGTGTGTGTGTGTGTGTGTGTGTGTGTGTGTGTGTGTGTGTCTGTGTGTGTGTGTGTGTGTGTCTGTGTGTGTGTCTGTGTGTGTGTCTGTGTGTGTGTGTGTGTGTGTGTGTGTGTGTGTGTGTGTGTGTGTGTGTGTGTGTGTGTGTGTGTGTGTGTGTGTGTGTGTGTGTGTGTGTATGCATCATGAGTCACAGCAGACCTTGGTGATTTAATAATGATGTGTCTGAGGTCATGAACACACACCATGTGACCAGTGGAAAGATTAATTAAAGAACATGAACTCAGGTGAATCTGATAATACACCTGTTACCTATTTCAGTCATTAGACAATGCTACCATGTTACTTCAGTTACTCAGTAATACCATCGTTAGGATACGCAATATTATCCGGATGATTTTATCACGATACAAAATACCAGGGTTTTGTCTAAACTGAGTAACAGGAGCGCTGCGCCCTCTTACTCCTGGCGGGCACCCTCAAACCAAAATGCAGATTTTCCCCATAAAATGTTAAAGGTCCCATGTCCTGCTTTTCCGGTTCTGACCCGTCCCCTTGTGTTCTGTAGCTTCTGACCCGTCCCCTTGTGTTCTGTAGCTTCTGACCCGTCCCCTTGTGTTCTGTAGCTTCTGACCCGTCCCCTTGTGTTCTGTAGCTTCTGACCCGTCCCCTTGTGTTCTGTAGCTTCTGACCCATCCCCTTGTGTTCTGTAGCTTCTGACCCGTCCCCTTGTGTTCTATAGCTTCTGACCCGTCCCCTTGTGTTCTGTAGCTTCTGACCCGTCCCCTTGTGTTCTGTAGCTTCTGACCCGTCCCCTTGTGTTCTGTAGCTTCTGACCTGTCCCCTGGTGTTCTGTAGCTTCTGACCCGTCCCCTTGTGTTCTGTAGCTTCTGACCCGTCCCCTTGTGTTCTGTAGCTTCTGACCCGTCCCCTTGTGTTCTGTAGCTTCTGACCCGTCCCCTTGTGTTCTGTAGCTTCTGACTCGTCCCCTTGTGTTCTGTAGCTTCTGACCCGTCCCCTTGTGTTCTGTAGCTTCTGACCCGTCCCCTTGTGTTCTGTAGCTTCTGACCCGTCCCCTTGTGTTCTGTAGCTTCTGACCCGTCCCCTTGTGTTCTGTAGCTTCTGACCCGTCCCCTTGTGTTCTGAAGCTTCTGCATGTGAACGGTCTGCAGAGTCACAAACCCTCAAAGTGCACCCTGTAGGGAGTAACACTCTAACACAGAGAAGACCTGTCTGTGCTGCCCCAGAACGCCTCGTTGGGGATTTCTCTTTTTCCATTGTTTACTTCCTGAGTACAGTGACGTTCCCATACCCAAATGGACCCATTGGTCCAAATGGACCAATCCGTGGAGCCGTTACTCACACACACACACTCAATCTTTTCTCAGCTGCAGCTCCGCGGATTTCTCCTCCCTGAGACGGCGGGACGCGGCGAGGCTATGAGTCGGTGTGTGGGCACACACACAAACTCCCAGCTAGGCTGCGGGTGTGTGTGTGTGTTCGGGCTGGTTTCGGGCTGGGTTTCGCTGTCTCGCAGCCACTGGGCTCATGGGGGGGGGGGGGGCAGGAGCTCCAACAAGGCGTGTAGGACAGAGAGTGAATACACAGACTACACAGAGATGCTGTTTGAGAAACCAATGAGAGTTTGGAACATTGAACAATGTAAATCTATCCTAGTAGACCTCAACCATGGAACTATGATCAGTAGAAAGGGCCATGACATGGGACCTTTAATGTGACGCCAGAAAATCTGGGGCAATTTTAAAACGACTTCAATTATGGGATATAAGAGCAATCACATCGACCAATGGTTTCTTGTTCTCTGTCCTTTTAGATGGACTTTAATCCCCGTAGTGATAACATCTGAGAGCTTCAGCTCCTTCATTATTCCAGGCAGAAGAGGCAGCATATCTAAAAGCTTTTTTCCCTAGTTCTGTTCTCACTTTAGGAACCAGCATCTGAATAATATCTTAGGAGCGCAGGCCATATAGAATGTGTTTTTTACACATTTACGTTCAGAGATTTGATCTGTTGGAGTCGTTGCTTTCTCTTTCTTTCCTGCCTCAAAGATCAGATCAGCTTCACAGTGGATGAGATGGATTCATGAATCACTGATGTGTATGAATTAATCCATGTTCCCCCCCCCCCCCCAGTGTTCCACTTCTCGCAGCGCTTCACCACGGTGGTTCCTGAGAGCTGCATGCTGATCCTATTGGGCCTGGTGCTGGGGGGTGTGGTCCTGTTAGCCAATAAGAAGCAGCTGTACCAGCTAGAGCCCGCCCTCTTCTTCCTCTTCCTGCTGCCCACCATCGTTGGAGACGCCGGATACTTCATGCCGGCGAGACTCTTCTTCGACAACCTGGGCGCCATCTTGCTGTACGCCGTGGTGGGAACGCTGTGGAACGCCTTCTGCACCGGATTCTGCCTGTACGCCGCCAAGCTGCTGGGGGTCATAGGTCAGTGTCTGGGGTCATCTGGGGGTCATAGGTCAGTGTCTGGGGGTCAAAGGTCAGTTTCTGGGGTCTTCTGGGGATCATAGGTCAGTGTCGGGGGGTTATCTGGGGGTCAAAGGTCAGTGTATGGGGTAATCTGGGGGTCATAGGTCAGTGTCTGGAGTCATCAGGGGGTCAAAGGTCAGTGTCTGGGGGTCATAGGTCAGTGTCTGGGGTCATCTGGGGGTCAGACATGTTACATTACGTTACTATACGTTACATTACTATACGTTACATTACTATACGTTACATTACATTACGTTACTATACATTACATTATGTTACTATACGTTACATTACGTTACATTACGTTACTATACGTTACGTTACATTACGTTACTATACATTACTATACGTTACATTACGTTACATTACTATACGTTACTATACGTTACTACACGTTACTATACGTTACAGTATGTTACATTACGTTACTATACGTTACATTACATTACGTTACTATACATTACTATACGTTACTATACGTTACAGTATGTTACATTACGTTACTATACGTTACATTACGTTACATTACGTTACTATACATTACGTTACATTACATTACGTTACATTACGTTACATTACGTTACATTACTATACGTTACATTACGTTACTATACATTACTATACGTTACATTACGTTACTATACGTTACATTACGTTACATTACATTACATTACGTTACATTACGTTACGTTACATTACGTTACGTTACATTACGTTACATTACTATACGTTACATTACGTTACTATACATTACTATACGTTACATTACGTTACTATACGTTACTATACGTTACATTACGTTACATTACGTTACTATACATTACTATACATTACTATACGTTACTATACGTTACATTACGTTAATATACATTACTATACGTTACAGTATGTTACATTACGTTACTATACGTTACTATACGTTACATTACGTTAATATACATTACTATACGTTACAGTATGTTACATTACGTTACTATACGTTACATTACGTTACTATACGCTACATTACGTTACATTACGATACATTACTATACGTTACTATACATTACAGTATGTTACATTACGTTACTATACGTTACATTACGTTACATTACGATACATTACTATACGTTACTATACATTACAGTATGTTACATTACGTTACTATACGTTACATTACGTTACATTACGATACATTACTATACGTTACTATACGTTACTATACGTTACATTACGTTACATTACGTTACATTACTATACGTTACATTACGTTACTATACATTACTATATGTTACATTACGTTACTATACGTTACTATACGTTACATTACGTTACATTACATTACGTTACATTACGTTACGTTACATTACGTTACGTTACATTACGTTACATTACTATACGTTACATTACGTTACTATACATTACTATACGTTACATTACGTTACTATACGTTACTATACGTTACATTACGTTACATTACGTTACTATACATTACTATACATTACTATACGTTACTATACGTTACATTACGTTAATATACATTACTATACGTTACAGTATGTTACATTACGTTACTATACGTTACATTACGTTACTATACGTTACATTACGTTACATTACGATACATTACTATACGTTACTATACATTACAGTATGTTACATTACGTTACTATACGTTACATTACGTTACATTACGATACATTTCTATACGTTACTATACATTACAGTATGTTACATTACGTTACTATACGTTACATTACGTTACATTACGATACATTACTATACGTTACTATACGTTACTATACGTTACATTACGTTACATTACGTTACATTACTATACGTTACATTACGTTACTATACATTACTATATGTTACATTACGTTACATTACGTTACTATACGTTACATTACGTTACATTACATTACGTTACATTACGTTACGTTACATTACGTTACGTTACATTACGTTACATTACTATACGTTACATTACGTTACTATACATTACTATACGTTACATTACGTTACTATACGTTACTATACGTTACATTACGTTACATTACGTTACTATACATTACTATACATTACTATACGTTACTATACGTTACATTACGTTAATATACATTACTATACGTTACAGTATGTTACATTACGTTACTATACGTTACTATACGTTACATTATGTTAATATACATTACTATACGTTACAGTATGTTACATTACGTTACTATACGTTACATTACGTTACTATACGTTACATTACGTTACATTACGATACATTACTATACGTTACTATACATTACAGTATGTTACATTACGTTACTATACGTTACATTACGTTACATTACGATACATTACTATACGTTACTATACGTTACTATACGTTACATTACGTTACATTACGTTACATTACGTTAATATACATTACTATACGTTACAGTATGTTACATTACGTTACTATACGTTACATTACGTTACTATACGTTACATTACGTTACATTACGATACATTACTATACGTTACTATACATTACAGTATGTTACATTACGTTACTATACGTTACATTACGTTACATTACGATACATTACTATACGTTACTATACGTTACTATACGTTACATTACGTTACATTACGTTACATTACTATACGTTACATTACGTTACTATACATTACTATATGTTACATGACGTTACTATACGTTACTATACGTTACATTACGTTACATTACATTACGTTACATTACGTTACGTTACATTACGTTACGTTACATTACGTTACATTACTATACGTTACATTACGTTACTATACATTACTATATGTTACATGACGTTACTATACGTTACTATACGTTACATTACGTTACATTACATTACGTTACATTACGTTACGTTACATTACGTTACGTTACATTACGTTACATTACTATACGTTACATTACGTTACTATACATTACTATACGTTACATTACGTTACTATACGTTACTATACGTTACATTACGTTACATTACATTACGTTACATTACGTTACGTTACATTACGTTACGTTACATTACGTTACATTACTATACGTTACATTACGTTACTATACATTACTATACGTTACATTACGTTACTATACGTTACTATACGTTACATTACGTTACTATACATTACTATACATTACTATACGTTACTATACGTTACATTACGTTAATATACATTACTATACGTTACAGTATGTTACATTACGTTACTATACGTTACATTACGTTACATTACGATACATTACTATACGTTACTATACGTTACTATACGTTACATTACGTTACATTACGTTACATTACGTTAATATACATTACTATACGTTACAGTATGTTACATTACGTTACTATACGTTACATTACGTTACTATACGTTACATTACGTTACATTACGATACATTACTATACGTTACTATACATTACAGTATGTTACATTACGTTACTATACGTTACATTACGTTACATTACGATACATTACTATACGTTACTATACGTTACTATACGTTACATTACGTTACATTACGTTACATTACTTTACTATACATTACTATACGTTACAGTATGTTACATTACTTTACGTTACATTACTATACGTTACTATACGTTACAGTATGTTACGTTACTATACGTTACAGTATGTTACATTACTTTACGTTACATTACTATACGTCAGAGTCCTGCATCGGGTCGGGTACCCGACGGGTGACCCGCAAAAAAGGTGATTCGCGGGTGGTATTTTTTCAAACGCTTTTTTCCGGGTTCGGTTCTGGGTAAAGCAAAGATGATGCGGGTCGGGTCGCGGGTGTTGCATAATCATAACCTCTGCAGCGCATCAATCTGCAGCTGAGCGCGCCACATTCGAAATGGCAGGGGTGAAGCTCTCTAGCGGAGAATACAGCATTTTCAATAATACTCAAGAGCGAAATCCAACGTCTGGAGGCTTTTGGTTCCTAGATGGAGAAAATAACCAACATCCCACGCTTTTTGAGACAAATATGCAACTGGGTGTGTTAATAATTGCACGTTTTCACTGCTCATATATAGGCTATGCGGGTTCGGGTCGGGTTGCGGATCTTGTGCCGACGGGTCGGGTCGGGTTGCGGAACTAATTGGCAATATGTGCGGGTAGCGGGGCTGGTTCAGTATTGCACGTCGCGGGTGCGGGCGGGAGCGGGTCTTGAAAATCAGACCCGTGCAGGACTCTGCTATACGTTACTATACGTTACAGTATGTTACATTACGTTACATTACTATACGTTACTATACGTTACAGTACGTTACATTACTTTACGTTACATTACTATACGTTACAGTATGTTACATTACTTTACGTTACATTACTATACGTTACTATACGTTACAGTATGTTACATTACTTTACGTTACATTACTATACGTTACATTACTATACGTTACTATACGTTACAGTATGTTACATTACTTTACGTTACATTACTATACGTTACAGTATGTTACATTACTTTACGTTACATTACTATACGTTACTATACGTTACAGTATGTTACATTACTTTACGTTACATTACTATACGTTACATTACTATACGTTACTATACGTTACAGTATGTTACATTACTTTACGTTACATTACTATACGTTACTATACGTTACAGTATGTTACATTACTTTACGTTACATTACTATACGTTACTATACGTTACAGTATGTTACATTACTTTACGTTACATTACTATACGTTACTATACATTACAGTATGTTACATTACTTTACGTTACATTACTATACGTTACTATACGTTACAGTATGTTACATTACTTTACGTTACATTACTATTCGTTACTATACGTTACAGTATGTTACATTACTTTACGTTACATTACTATACATTACTTTACATTCCATTACTTTACGTTACGTTACATTACGTTGTTGTTGTGATGTTACTATTGTACTGTTTAGTTCAGCAGGAAGTGAGGAAATGCTGAGGTGTGTGTGTGTGTGTGTGTGTGTGTGTGTGTGTGTGTGTGTGTGTGTGTGTGTGTGTGTGTGTGTGTGTGTGTGTGTGTGTGTGTAGATGAGCGTGTGGAGGCGGGGCTTATGGACTTCCTGCTCTTCGGCGCTCTGATCTCGGCGGTGGATCCGGTCGCAGTGCTTGCCGTGTTCGAAGAGGTTCACGTCAATGACACGCTGTTCATCATCGTGTTCGGAGAGTCGCTGGTCAACGACGCCGTCACCGTGGTGAGCGACACACACACCTCCTGTAGACTCGTTGACGTGCACTACCTCCTGTAGACTCTTTGACGCGCACTACCTCCTGTAAACTCCCCTTCAGAGTTTCTGCTGAGTCATTGTGTATAGGAAACTCCCCTTCAGAGTTTCTGCTGAGTCATTGTGTACAGGAAACTCCCCTTCAGAGTTTCAGCTGAGTCATTGTGTACAGGAAACTGCCCTTCAGAGTTTCTGCTGAGTCATTGTGTACAGGAAACTGCCCTTCAGAGTTTCTGCTGAGTCATTGTGTATAGGAAACTCCCCTTCAGAGTTTCTGCTGAGTCATTGTGTACAGGAAACTCCCCTTCAGAGTTTCTGCTGAGTCATTGTGTACAGGAAACTCCCCTTCAGAGTTTCTGCTGAGTCATTGTGTATAGGAAACTCCCCTTCAGAGTTTCTGCTGAGTCATTGTGTATAGGAAACTCCCCTTCAGAGTTTCTGCTGAGTCATTGTGTATAGGAAACTGCCCTTCAGAGTTTCTGCTGAGTCATTGTGTATAGGAAACTCCCCTTCAGAGTTTCTGCTGAGTCATTGTGTATAGGAAACTCCCCTTCAGAGTTTCTGCTGAGTCATTGTGTATAGGAAACTGCCCTTCAGAGTTTCTGCTGAGTCATTGTGTATAGGAAACTCCCCTTCAGAGTTTCTGCTGAGTCATTGTGTATAGGAAACTCCCCTTCAGAGTTTCTGCTGAGTCATTGTGTATAGGAAACTGCCCTTCAGAGTTTCTGCTGAGTCATTGTGTATAGGAAACTGCCCTTCAGAGTTTCTGCTGAGTCATTGTGTATAGGAAACTCCCCTTCAGAGTTTCTGCTGAGTCATTGTGTATAGGAAACTCCCCTTCAGAGTTTCTGCTGAGTCATTGTGTACAGGAAACTCCCCTTCAGAGTTTCTGCTGAGTCATTGTGTATAGGAAACTGCCCTTCAGAGTTTCTGCTGAGTCATTGTGTATAGGAAACTGCCCTTCAGAGTTTCTGCTGAGTCATTGTGTACAGGAAACTGCCCTTCAGAGTTTCTGCTGAGTCATTGTGTACAGGAAACTGCCCTTCAGAGTTTCTGCTGAGTCATTGTGTATAGGAAACTGCCCTTCAGAGTTTCTGCTGAGTCATTGTGTATAGGAAACTGCCCTTCAGAGTTTCTGCTGAGTCATTGTGTATAGGAAACTCCCCTTCAGAGTTTCTGCTGAGTCATTGTGTATAGGAAACTCCCCTTCAGAGTTTCTGCTGAGTCATTGTGTACAGGAAACTGCCCTTCAGAGTTTCTGCTGAGTCATTGTGTATAGGAAACTCCCCTTTAGAGTTTCTGCTGAGTCATTGTGTACAGGAAACTGCCCTTCAGAGTTTCTGCTGAGTCATTGTGTACAGGAAACTCCCCTTCAGAGTTTCTGCTGAGTCATTGTGTATAGGAAACTCCCCTTTAGAGTTTCTGCTGAGTCATTGTGTACAGGAAACTGCCCTTCAGAGTTTCTGCTGAGTCATTGTGTATAGGAAACTCCCCTTTAGAGTTTCTGCTGAGTCATTGTGTATAGGAAACTCCCCTTTAGAGTTTCTGCTGAGTCATTGTGTACAGGAAACTGCCCTTCAGAGTTTCTGCTGAGTCATTGTGTATAGGAAACTCCCCTTTAGAGTTTCTGCTGAGTCATTGTGTACAGGAAACTGCCCTTCAGAGTTTCTGCTGAGTCATTGTGTACAGGAAACTCCCCTTTAGAGTTTCTGCTGAGTCATTGTGTATAGGAAACTGCCCTTCAGAGTTTCTGCTGAGTCATTGTGTATAGGAAACTGCCCTTCAGAGTTTCTGCTGAGTCATTGTGTATAGGAAACTCCCCTTCAGAGTTTCTGCTGAGTCATTGTGTATAGGAAACTCCCCTTCAGAGTTTCTGCTGAGTCATTGTGTACAGGAAACTGCCCTTCAGAGTTTCTGCTGAGTCATTGTGTATAGGAAACTGCCCTTCAGAGTTTCTGCTGAGTCATTGTGTATAGGAAACTGCCCTTCAGAGTTTCTGCTGAGTCATTGTGTACAGGAAACTGCCCTTCAGAGTTTCTGCTGAGTCATTGTGTATAGGAAACTCCCCTTCAGAGTTTCTGCTGAGTCATTGTGTATAGGAAACTGCCCTTCAGAGTTTCTGCTGAGTCATTGTGTACAGGAAACTGCCCTTCAGAGTTTCTGCTGAGTCATTGTGTATAGGAAACTGCCCTTCAGAATTTCTGCTGAGTCATTGTGTACAGGAAACTGCCCTTCAGAGTTTCTGCTGAGTCATTGTGTACAGGAAACTGCCCTTCAGAGTTTCTGCTGAGTCATTGTGTACAGGAAACTGCCCTTCAGAGTTTCTGCTGAGTCATTGTGTATAGGAAACTGCCCTTCAGAGTTTCTGCTGAGTCATTGTGTACAGGAAACTGCCCTTCAGAGTTTCTGCTGAGTCATTGTGTATAGGAAACTCCCCTTCAAAGTTTCTGCTGAGTCATTGTGTATAGGAAACTGCCCTTCAAAGTTTCTGCTGAGTCATTGTGTATAGGAAACTGCCCTTCAAAGTTTCTGCTGAGTCATTGTGTATAGGAAACTGCCCTTCAGAGTTTCTGCTGAGTCATTGTGTATAGGAAACTGCCCTTCAGAGTTTCTGCTGAGTCATTGTGTATAGGAAACTCCCCTTCAGAGTTTCTGCTGAGTCATTGTGTATAGGAAACTGCCCTTCAGAGTTTCTGCTGAGTCATTGTGTATAGGAAACTCCCCTTCAAAGTTTCTGCTGAGTCATTGTGTATAGGAAACTGCCCTTCAGAGTTTCTGCTGAGTCATTGTGTATAGGAAACTGCCCTTCAGAGTTTCTGCTGAGTCATTGTGTATAGGAAACTGCCCTTCAGAGTTTCTGCTGAGTCATTGTGTATAGGAAACTCCCCTTCAGAGTTTCTGCTGAGTCATTGTGTACAGGAAACTGCCCTTCAGAGTTTCTGCTGAGTCATTGTGTATAGGAAACTGCCCTTCAGAGTTTCTGCTGAGTCATTGTGTATAGGAAACTGCCCTTCAGAGTTTCTGCTGAGTCATTGTGTACAGGAAACTGCCCTTCAGAGTTTCTGCTGAGTCATTGTGTACAGGAAACTGCCCTGAGGCTGCAGGAGGCATCAGTGTAATGAGAAACATGTTAACGTATAAACTGTGATTACAGTGTAGGTCCTGCTCCTAGAGAGGAACACAGGAGGAAATCAAGTTATATCAGAGACTCATATTTTCATCTTGTATTGCTTGTTTTTATTAGACGTAAATAAATGATGTCCAACAAGCGAAACTTTTATTTGAAATACAAATATTTGAAATATTCTCTTTTATCGGTTCCTCAAGTTTGTTTTTGAACCTTATTTGCTTTAAAGTTCACATGTTTTGTTTTCAGAAATCACACAGATGACTTCTCTCAGCCCGGCAGGTTTGAGGCTCAGTTTCTGTTTTGAATCCGTCGTGTTTCTGTGTTTCCTCTCAGGTATTATATAAAGTGTACATCTCCTTCGTGGAGGTCGGGGTGGAGAACGTCCAGACGGTGGATTACTTTAAAGGAGTCGGTGAGTTCAGGGAATAAGAACTTATAAAACATTGAAGTTGTAAAAGTGAGTTTGGCATTATGATCTTATAATGTTTATCTTCCTCCTCTTCCTCAGCCTCCTTCCTCATCGTCAGTGTTGGAGGGACTCTGGTTGGTCTGGTCTTCGCCGTTCTGCTCAGCTTCATCACTCGTTTCACTAAGAAGGTCCGGATCATCGAGCCGCTCTTCGTCTTCCTGCTCGTCTACCTCGCCTACCTCACAGCCGAGCTCTTCTCCCTGTCCGCCATCCTGTCGTAAGTCTCAACATCCGTCTGGGGTCTCAACATCCCGTCGTAAGTCTCTAACATCCCATCGTAAGTCTCAACATCCCGTCTTGAGTCTCAACATCCCATCGTAAGTCTCAACATCCCGTCTTAAGTCTCAACATCCCATCGTAAGTCTCAACATCCCGTCTTGAGTCTCAACATCCCGTCGTAAGTCTCAACATCCCGTCTTAAGTCTCAACATCCCGTCTTAAGTCTCAACATCCTGTCTTAAGTCTCTAACATCCCGTCTTAAGTCTCAACATCCCGTCTTAAGTCTCAACATCCCGTCGTAAGTCTCAACATCCCGTCGTGAGTCTCAACATCCCGTCGTATGTCTGAACATCCCGTCTGAAGTCTCTAACATCCCGTCTTAAGTCTCAACATCCCGTCTTAAGTCTCTAACATCCCGTCTTAAGTCTCAACATCCCGTCGTAAGTCTCAAACATCCCGTCTTAAGTCTCAACATCCCGTCTTAAGTCTCAACATCCCGTCGTAAGTCTCAACATCCCGTCGTAAGTCTCAACATCCCGTCGTAAGTCTCAACATCCCGTCTTTTCGATGCCTGAGGAAATGTTTCTCGCCGCTCTCTGTAGCCTAATGCGGCGGGGGCGGGAAATGTAGCGTTGTACCTACACTTCCTACAGCGTAACCTGGGACCGGCCCGTCGCACTGGCGTTATAGATGTTCGCCTAGGGCGCCTGATCTGTGGAGGCGCTGCGCTGACAGCTCTGGGATGTTTTGACCGTTGGGGCTCATTCTAATTTTCGCCTTGATGTAACAACATTCATAATTAAGTAAATGTAACACCCTTTTCAACCCGGTTACACTTTTCATTCGCCCTGTACGATGGGCGCTGTAAGTGATGAAAATGGGGGATGTTGGCTTATCTGGCGCCCGCAGCTCACAGCCAACGTGCGAGTGAGCGAGGGAGCGAGCGAGGGAGAGAGGGAGGGAGGGAGGGAGAGAGGGAGGGAGGGAGAGAGGGAGGGAGGGAGGGTGCACCGGTACCAGCGCTGTTGTTATTAGCATCTGGTGCTAGCTGCTCTAACAGAAGAAGAAGATGTTTCTACAATGATGTGGAGGGAGAGTCCTCTCCAGTCAGACTGAGGCTGATAACTACAGCTCAGTGAGGTAAAGGACTCTGAGGGTTTAGATAGTTCACTTTAGTCGAAGTTATCTCAGTGGGTCTCAAACGGTTTGATCACAATTTCTGTAAACACATATTTCCAAGGCACTCCTTTATAATTATTGGGATAAAACAGGTTTGAAATCATTCCAATGTAAACTATAGGACAGTAAACCAGACATATCGTTTTAAACTGGAGATACAAAAATATGCATAAATAAAATAGTAAAATAAGATATGAATGAACAACAAAAATAAAATACGTTACATGTATTTGTTATTGGCTATGGGTTATTGGTTATGTTCACATACTTATTTAATTACTAAAATGTAAACTGATCTTTTTCATATGGGTATATAGAGTTGTACCCCCTAGATCTAGTCTCTAGTCATTCTGCTTAAAGTGCACCAGATTGAAGTATTTCACTTTAAAATGTTCAAACATTTCTTCCCGGTTTGCCTGAGAGGCAGATCTGCTTGTTTTTCTCAACAAGAACTGTTCTTTAAAAGTTGGACTGTTGTAGCTTCAGTGGTTCTCAGGTTACAGTTACATAGCAGTGAATATAAACAGACTGATTCATGTGAATATTACTGTAAACTAACCTGTGTAAAAGTTTCTCGAATAAATGTAATTTTTTTTGGTGGATGAAGCATGTATCATTTTTTTACCCTGCCCCTCAAAGAATCGGAATTGAGAACCGTTAAGAACCGGAATCGAAAAGTAGAATCGGAATCAGAATCGTGGATATTCAAACGATACCCAACCCTAGTCGTAAGTCTCAACATCCTGTCGTAAGTCTCAACATCCTGTCGTAAGTCTCAACATCCTGTCTTAAGTCTCAACATCCTGTCGTAAGTCTCAACATCCTGTCGTAAGTCTCAACATCCTGTCTTAAGTCTCAACATCCTGTCGTAAGTCTCAAATCCTGTCGTAAGTCTCAACATCCCGTCTTAAGTCTCAACATCCCGTCTTAAGTCTCAACATCCTGTCGTAAGTCTCAAATCCTGTCTTAAGTCTCAACATCCTGTCGTAGTCTCAACATCCTGTCTTAAGTCCCCCAATCCAGTTGTAAGTCTCTAAAAACCGAGTCGTT
>JAPTMU010000191.1:0-50469 GCA_028583405.1 Pogonophryne albipinna
TTCTGTGCGACCTCTCAAATATTACAAACAGTCCTCCGCTCTCTGGTGTGAGTGTTGCTTTAATGTAACAACAGAAAAGTGTGCTGTCGACATTTCATACACATTAACACGGGGCGTAGAAATGATGTTTTATAGTGTTTTGTATTTCTAGGAAATCCACAATCAGTGGGGAATCCTCCAACTGATCCTAGTGAGGGCGATATTTGGTAAAGGCTCAATACGTGAACATCTCAGAAGTTTCCTGGAGCAGATTTAATACAAAAATCCTTTACAAAAAAGTCACCCCATGATCATTCAGAAGACGAGCACTAGGGCCACAAGTTTTCCTGACGTTACAAATGTTGACTTTTGTCCCAAAATTCAGATTTCTTTTCTCGTGAATCGTGACATAACACGTTTTTCTCCAAATGTTGACTTTTTTCTCCGAATTTTGTTTCAAGAACTTGAATTTTTTTCTCTCAAAATTCAGATTTCCTCAGAAATTCTGACTTTTTCTCCGACCTAAACATTTAATTGGCTATTGGTCAGACCTCAACATCTTCTCACCTGTGGCCCTGATCCTCTCCTGTCAATATATTTCTCAATAATACTGTGAATAACATTTCAAAAATCATCAATCCATATTAGATCTAGAATCATATCGTCGTTGCACAAATATTTAAAGTAACCACAACTCGTCATCCTCCCCAGATGCTGCAGCCCTGTCACATAACGTCTTACCTGCATATAAACGACATATTTAGAAACAGTTTTCTCTGAAACTTCGTGCACGTGTCTCACTTGGAGGTGACGGCCTCCTTGTTGGCCCTTCGAATTCCTGCGCCTCCTGCTGCTCCAAATCAGAACGTGGAGTATCGTGCAGTATCGTGGAGTATCGTGCAGTATCGTGGAGTATTGTGGAGTAACGTGGAGTAACGTGGAGTAGCGTGGAGTAACGTGGAGTATCGTGGAGTATCGTGGAGTAACGTGGAGTATCGTGGAGCAGCGTGGAGTATCGTGGAGCAACGTGGAGTATCGTGGAGTAACGTGGAGTATCGTGGAGTAACGTGGAGTATCGTGGAGTATCGTGGAGTATCGTGGAGTATCGTGGAGCAGCGTGGAGTATCGTGGAGTATCGTGGAGTATCGTGGAGTAACGTGGAGTATCGTGGAGTATCGTGGAGTAACGTGGAGTATCGTGGAGCAGCGTGGAGTATCGTGGAGTATCGTGGAGTAACGTGGAGTATCGTGGAGTATCGTGGAGTATCGTGGAGTATCGTGGAGTAACGTGGAGTATCGTGGAGTAACGTGGAGTATCGTGGAGTATCGTGGAGTATCGTGGAGTATCGTGGAGTATCGTGGAGTATCGTGGAGCAGCGGAGACTATAATCCTCTAAAAAAATCACACCATGATCATTCAGTATCCAGAAGAGTATTAGGGCCACAGGTCACATGGGGTCACATGGGGTCACATGGGGTCACATGACCAACAGTTCATCATTTTTGAGTATTGAGAAAAAAGTGAGAATTTGTTTTTTTATTTTTCACCGATTTTTGTCCTAAAATTGGGATTATCTTTTTAGTATTTTGACATAGCACATTTTAGATTCTTTTTTCTCTGAATTTAGATTTTCTTAACTGTCTGACTTTTTGCTCAGACCTGAAAATGGTTTAAAGATGATCAATCCATATTAGATCCAGAATCATATCGCAGTTGCACAATTATTTAAAAGAATCACGTCTAATCCCCAGACGGTGCAGGCCTGTCACATAACGTCTCATCTTCCTATAAATTGGAAACAGTTTTCTCCGAGTGTCTCACTTGGAGGTGACGGCCTTCTTGTTGACACTGGCCCTGCGACTTCCTGCTCCTCCTGCTCCTCCTGCTCCTCCTGCTCCTCCTGCTCCTCCTCCTCCATGCCACAGGCTGCCAGGGATGGTGAAGGCGTCCACGCTCATGCCCATGGTCTTGGAGGGGATGGCGCTGAACTGCTTCCTGTCCGAGCTGTATTTGTAGATGTGCTCCACCTGTGCTGAGCTGACGGAGCGCGGGCCGACTCCAGTCAGACGAACCAGATCCTGAGAGTCCGGGTTCAGGGTGTAAACGCCCCGAAACTGACAGCTGGAGTCCCTGAAGAGGATCAGGAAGTGGTGGGCGGGACTCTTCTCCATCTCCTGAGGGCGGAGCAACAACATCATTATACCTTTATCTGCATTTAGTGTTTTATCTTTAATTAGTGTGCAATATGCATTTTGTTATTTCTATCACGAGACATTTTTCTGGCATTTTGTTTTTCCACACACAAATGTAACACCCCAACTCCCTCCTCCCTGTGCATAAGATATAATAAAATGCATAACAACAGTCACAGACTTTATTTAGCGAACCAAGTAAAGATAGTATACCCAGAACTAGGGGTGTAACGGTTCACAGAAGTCACGGTTCGGTTCGTACCTCGGTTTGGGGGTCACGGTTCGGTACGGTTCGGTACAACAAGAAAAAGCAAAAAAAAGTCCCAAATCCATAATTCCAGGTTTGTTGTTATTTATGTTTGAACAGTAGCTCAAGTTTCAGTTTAAAAATAAGGAACTCTGACATTTTGAATAATTAACTGTATTAAACAGTTAAAAACAGAACCACACACTCAGATGGCCATATTATCTATAATGGCTGATGTCAAACAAACAGTTTCATCAAGCTGTAAAACTAAAAAGAATGTCTTGAAAATATTACATCATAAATAATAAGAAAGTGTTTCAAGAGCGCAAAGTCGTTGAAAAACATATGCCAAAAGCTTCTGTTATTTATTTTGATCTCTCGGCTCTCATGTCTATTGGCTTCTTAAAAACAGCGGGGATCAGCTGTTGAACTGCTGCTGTCTTTTGCCGGGCTCCGGTGATTGGCAAATCTGGGTGATGCCTTCTGATATGATTTAGCATGTTTGGCGTGTGTTACCTTTAGCATACCGCACCGCTATCGAACAACGCCGACACACCGTCCTCGTCCGATCCACCACCTCCAATTCATCGTTACACAGCTGATTTAAAAGAAGCAGGTGGGTTCTAGCTCCTGTGTGTTATCTGAAATCGCCATACTAACTTTTCTTCTTCTTGTATTTTGTTCGTTTTGTTGTTGTGTTTCTTCTTGTTCTTCATTTGTTGTTTAAGGGCGGCTGGCAAACAGCTTTTAGGCGCAATACCGCCCCCTGGATTATAAATATTGTAGTGGATACTGCCCTGAAAGACAGACTTTTTCCCACTCGTAAAAAAAAGGCGTATTCGTCGTGTGACTGCATGTGCCGAACCGTGACGTCCGAACCGTGACGGTACGGGACGAATACGGATACCGTTACACCCCTACCCAGAAAACAACATGTCTGTTCCTCAAAGGCTGTATAACGACTCCAGAAATCTGAGTATCTAACAGAGCGTCAGAACAGCTTTGTTTTTACAGAGTTACGACGTCACGTTGTTGTTTACGTCCGCGGAGACATCTTGTTTACGGGCGACATGTTGATATATCTTATAAACAAGATCAGAGACACAGTACCACAGAAAACCAACTGAAGTGAAACCTTGGAGCGGGATTTGTAATGCATGTTGGAAATCACATTAAGGTTTAAATATTGTTTCTCTGAGAGTAAAATGAATGCCGTACCTCCACGATCTTGTTCTTCTGCGTCTCGTTGACCTTCCCTGCGAGGCAGCAGCGCGACAGGGCATTGTGGATGATGAATTTGTTGGACTTGAAGCTCGGCTCTTTGAACAGTTTGGGACCTGAGACACAAACACAGGCTCCGACCTGAGTACTAACACAAGTACTTTGATAATATATATACTCAATAACAGGTATTAGTACTGCACCTGTGTACTCCGGGGCCGCTGAGGTCTCACTGTCTTTGTCTCCGTTCTGATTCACCAGTTTACTCAGAGTCACACAAACTAAGGGCGAGTCAGGACGACTGGGGGAGGAAAAGCAAACCAGAGCTAACGATACAACTATCTTTAACCTGGGACCGTTAACATAGCATCTTGCTAATGTTAGCACAGGACATAACATGCATACATATCTATAATATAGAAAATGATCATGCAACGGGACTTCTTTCTTAATTGCAATTTGAAAATACATCATTTAAATTCTTCATAGACACTACCTAGAAAGAATTGTATTTCAATTTAGAAAAGTGTTGTTATATGATGACATAGCATAGCATTTTAGCATTAGTAGATCATTCATCTACCATGCTCTACACTCAGGTGCTACACAATGGTAATACAGGAGCTTTTGTACAAACATCATGGCAATCCATTCAATGTTAGGAGAGATATTCCACTTAACAATTGAGCTATAAAGACACTCCCCATCCCTTAGGCTGTGCTGTGGTGTTAATGGAAGTAAAGTATATAAAATCTCTGCAGCAGTTTACCTTGGGGCTTTCTTGGGGAGGGTTCTGTTCCCGGGCTCGTCCGTCGCGGTCAGGTTGAGGGAGGGGTTGGAGTGGACTTTGGTCAACTTAGCGCCTGGAGAAACAGACATAATAAGAAATGAAAACCTGGCTTATTGGAAAACTTGATTCTGATTGGTCGCTCAATTGTTTTTGAGGACGGAGAGGCCCTAATCATCTTTTTGGGTTTCCCCTTTCCTGAACTACATTCATAAAAACGATGGTTTCAGTACCCGTGGTTCCCTTGGCTGGACTCAGAGACAGCTTGGTCTCCTCGCGGGTCATACTGCGGGGACGGGACCTGGTCTTCTTCCCGGAGGACCGGCCATGACTGCTCAGCTTCTCCTGGAGCATTTTGTCAAAGTTGTCCATGATCTTGAGCTGATGCCGCCGATCGTACTCCAGTCTCGTGAAGTTTCCCCGCCTGAAAGGTGTATCTGGAGGAGTGGGGGAGGGGGAGGTGTGGCCTGCAGGGGGGGTGGAGGAGGGTCTGAAACAAAGAGCAGTGGGGTTACTTTGACATAAGACTACTAAACACCTGAACTTTTTAAAGAACATCCATAAACATTCATCTGTTTGTATTTAGCAAATTATCTATCTAATAAATCATTCCATTTACTTGTATATAGACTCTTCTTGCACTATTTCTATTCTATTCTATTCTATTTGTATTTACTTGCACATCTCAAAACATTCTCTCACACTATTTGATCTGTTTTATTTGTTCTATGTCCTATATACATCATGTTGCTCTGTTGGAGGAGGACTTCCGTTTTCCATTGCCATATCACTGTAGCTGCTGAGGTCATGACAATAAAGCCTTGAATCTGGAAACTTTACCACATGAATCTACAACGAGGATGGTGTTACCTGTTCTCCCTCTCCTGCTCGTTCTCCTGCCTCCTCTTCCTCAGCTCCTCCGCTCTCCTCTGCTGTTTCTCCAGCAGCAGAGCTCTGCGCTGGGCCATCTCCTCCTCACTGTGCACTTCTCCCTGCGAACACACAACCAGCATCATAAACACAACCACACAACCACACACACACACACACACACACACACACACACACACACACACACACACACACACACACACACACACACACACACACACACACACACACACACACACACACACACACACACACACACACAACCACACAAACAGCATCATATATCGACTGTCATGGCAGTTAACTGAGGTTATGAATATTCCTACATCCCTTAATTCCTATATCCCTTCCCTACTACATACTTTCATCCCTCTCTCCCATCATCCCATCTTCACTACCTCCCTTTATAGCTCCCTAGCTACATCCCTTCATCAATTCATCCCTTCATTCCTACATCCCTCACTCCCATGATCCCTTCATCCTTTCCTTATTACCTTTAGTCCTACTTCTCTTTATCAATGTATGCCTCCCTCCCTTCATCCCTTCCACCCTACTTTCCTACATCTCCTCATACATTTATCCCTCCTTCCCTAAATATCTTGATACCTATATCCCTTAAACCCTAGCTACATGAATTCATGCCTTCATCCCTTCCTCCCTCCGTCCGTACATCCCTTGATACCTTTAGCCCTTCGTTCTTCCCTTCCTTCATCCCTTGATCCCTTCACCCCTGCTGTAATTAAATCTTTGTTCACCTCTATGTTGTTTCGCCATCACTCACCTGAAAGAAGAATCCGATCCCTCCTCTCGGCCCGGGCTCATTCTGCTCAATACTTTCTTCCAAAGTTTCCGTCGGTTCTGCTTCAGTTTCAGCTTCTTGTTCGGGCAAACAACCACCTCCTGCTGCTGCCAGGTCCAGTTCTACGGGGTCCAGAGGTTCGGCAGCGAGTCCTCCAGCAGGTTCCACCCCAGACTCCGTGTGGTCGCTCATAGAATCAGAAGAAAACTCCTGCCCTTCATCGGTCGGCACGTCGCTGCCCCCCTCCGGCCCTCCGAGAGAGGACCGCGACACCTCAATCATGCTGCATCTTTTCCCTGCGCCTACTGCGCCTAAAGCAGCAGATAGAGACAAGGACTCGCTCTCAAACGAGCACTCGGAGGGCGCTCCGGAGCTGCTTCTACCTGTCTGGCGGTCGTGTCGAGGTAAGACCGGCAGCCCTCCCACAGCCTCCATGTCTTCCAGCTCAATGCTGAACTGAGTCGGGGTCTCACTGGAGGCCGTGTCTGAGGTGTTTCCGTCGTGTTGCGGCTGCTTGACACCCTGCAGAGAGTCTTCAGGCGTCCGAGGCCCGCCGATTCGGAAGGAAGAGGACGACTGATCCTGATACTTGCTGGGGGATACCCGCCTCAAATGGGGGAGGGTGTCCACGTTGTGTGTCGGTGCCAAGGCCCGGTTGTATGTGGGAAACTTTAGTTCGGAGGGTCTTGGGTGAGGCGGATTTTGGGCACGAGGGTGGTGCTTCGGGCTGCGGTGAGACGATGAGGACTGGATCTTTGTGCGGGGAGTCGGGCAGGAGGACGACATGATAGTCTTTGGGGAGGCGGAGAGGGGAAGAAGGTGAGAGCGCCGGGACGGGGAGTCGGCAGCACCGGCATCAGGGATCACCCAGGCCTTGCTTATGCTCCTTGAAGAAGACTTGGTTGGGGTTCTTGGAGGTGTCTTTGTCGGGGTGTGAGGGGGTGTTTTGGGGGTACTTCTAGGTGTAGATTTGGACGCGGTTCTGGATGTGTTTGTGGGTCTTTGGTTGCTCATGAGCTGCTGCTGCTGTTCTGTGAGTTTCTGCATGTCCTTCTGTAGAGACTGCAGAGCTTCACTCAGTTTCTGCACCACCTCGTTGCACTCCACGAAAGCAGCTTCTCCGACCTTCTCTGGAACCTTCTTATTCTCAATGGAGAATGTGACCTGCTTCTCTAACCGAGGAGGGTTGGATGCACACGGCTTCTCTTTCTCCTTCTCTTCCCTCTCCTCCTCCTGTTTCAGTTGCGCCTCCATACAAGTGAGGCTCTCCTCCAGGGTGAGACTAGCCTCCTCGGCTCCCGCCCCTCCCCCCTCTCCTTGCTCTCTTTTCAGTTGCAAAAAGGCAGTTTTTCCGAGCCTCTGTCTGTGCTTGGCAAAGATGGCTTCGATGCGTCTTTTTTGGGCTTCGATGCTTTTGCGTTTTTCCTCCAGACGAGCGCCTAACTCCCAGGCCTCAGAGCCCAGTTCAGGGCCTCTGGAGCCAGGGCTGTCCTGGTGTCCCGGTGCCCCTGCTGGGGTGGAGGGTGTGTGTGGAGTCCCTGGTGTTGTTGGAGCAGAGGCCGACTCCTCTCCAGCAGCAGCAGGCTGTCTTCTTCTGTGATCCCGGCGCTCTGCAAAGCTTGTCATGCGTGGACTGTTGCTGTTGCTGCTGTTTCCCTGCCGTCCGCCGCCTGGTCGCATGTTCCCCGGGGCGTTTCTGGGCGTATCATCGGACGCTTCAGAGGAGTCAACGCTGCCATCTCGCAGAACAGAGTCGTCATCACGGGACATATCGGAGGTCCGTCCTGACCTCTCCTTCCTCTCTCCTCTTCCTCGCCTTTCATTGCCTCCTGCTTCCCCACCAACCGGCCGATGGAGGACTCCGGAGCGACAGGGAGCGGAGCTGCTGAGCTGATCCTCCTCGGGGGAGTGCAGGAAGAAACCAGCCGGGGCTCCTTCAGGACGTAACCTTGGCTCAGGTCTCGATCCCAACACTCCTTTTCCACTTTTCTCTGGTGTCCTTCCCTTCTTGGGGGTCTGCACCACCTGCAGTGCCTCCTCGATGGTGGGCAGTTCTCCCAGGGGCGTTGTGTGGGCGTAAGGGCCCCAGGACGAGTGCTGCGATGGGGCTGAAGCGCTGACCAGGTGGCTCAGTTCCTCTGGAGGACCGTACGGGACACAAGGCTTCCCCGTCACAGAGGTGGTCATCGCTGGGATGCCGGTGGAGAGGCTGTCGTTGCTGACAGAGCGAAAGACAGCATCTATGGGGTTTCCCATCACAATGTCTACATCACTGTCCAGCCCGAATGGGATGCTGAACGTCACGGCGGACAGAGGACGACTGCAAGGACGAACGGATGGGTTGTGAAAACAAGAAAAGCAGAGACAATGAAAGCCAAAGTAAGAATGAAAGAAATTAAGATAAAATATGAATGTACAACATTTACTGTACAAACTGCATGGAGATCTAAAGTAGGGCTGGGCGATATATTAATACCGTATTAAGGTAGTTATATATGAGACTAGATTTGGTCTTACATATTGGATTTCTTAACATCGCATTCATGTCAGTTTCTGATCTTTTATTGCAAATGTTTATGTTTCTATGAATAAGTATTTATTTGATACTTATATGGTGCAACTGTCACTAAACCTTACCCCCCGCTGGGGTAAATAAAGTATTTTGATGGAGTGATTGATTGGTTGATTGATCGATTGATTGGTTGATCGATTGATTGTCTTCCTATCTGTTTCTACCAATAATTTGCTTTCACCCCTTCTTCATTTATCTACGGATAATCCAAATAATATATCGCCCAGCCTTACTTTGAAGAATAACTACCTGATTTGTTTCTTTGTCCAACTTTTATTTTCTGGAAGGACACAAAAAGAAAAGATCTCAAGTTAAAAAAGTCTATGAAAGAATGTGTTGCTTACATTAATGATAGAGATTAACTAAGAACATTGTCCGAGGTCTTGAGAGCTTCTACTCCACTACTAGGTATTTATTACCTGGTGACACTGGGGAGCTGATGGGTACAAAGGGTTGTTTGAAGATGAAGGCAGGAGAACCACTGAAACAGAGAAACACAGTAAAGTTATGTTTATTTACAACTCTCCACAAAAAAACAACTTGCTGTCCGCTGGTCTGGAGGTCAATGGTTGTCTGAATGTGTTTTTGGTCCAACACTGAAACACGTCATCACGGCATCACTTATTCCAGAGAGTCTGTAACCTTTGCGGCAGATTTCCATCAGACTGTATGCTGTCTCTTTAATTCAATTCAGTTTGAAGCCACCCATAGTTTATGAAATAACTAAAACGAGACACTGAACCTGAAACTAGCTCCCCTTCATTTCTCAAGTTCTTTAGATTTGTATCTGGTTTCTGCTAAATGAATACTGCAGTAGTAAAGGTCAGGATTGGTTTAGGACATCCCATCAGAGAGCGCTCCTGCCTGATTTAGGGTGTGTTGGTGGGATGGTCTACCTGTTTCTGTTCCCGCCCATAGGGCTGGTGCAGTCCAGCAACCCGGAGACATCTGAAAGACAGAAACTGCAGTTTTAGAGAACGGTGATATTTATCGTTGGAGAAATAGAAGTGTTTTACCGCCACACAGACCTGTGAGGTCGATGGGTGTCACCGGCTGCACAAACTCAGGCTTCTTCACCTCGAACCAGTCGAGCAGCTCAGCTATGAAGCTCATGATGTTCAGCTGAGGAACAGGAGACACCAGGTGGAGGTATTATAAAGGACACACACAAAAACCATGACTGTGGGCTCGTTACAAAGAGAGTCGCAAAAAGATTAGATAAGATTTCAAACGAGTTGTTACGGATATGCAATTAAAAAAACATAGTGACAGGTCCACAGTTTTGCATGCCTTCCTTTCATATTGCTTCCCACACACTGTACTAATGCATCTGCAGTATAAAAGTATATCAGTGTGCAGTATATTCATATCGGGTTACAGTATATTAAAGGTCACCTAATCTAAATTCACTTCTTCATGTCTGTTCCACATCAACATGTGTCCCCTCTGTGTTCAGAGACTCTTTCAGGAACAAAGACCCTCTCTTTTTGTCCTGATCCATCTTTATAAAAACCTGTCTGAAAATCAGCAGATCAGAATTTGGTCTTTTTGTCATTATGTTTTTTTGGGTTGTGGAACCATTAGCCAATCACCAACCAAGGTAACCCCCCCCCCCCCACCTGAATCTCCTCCTAGAGCAGTGGTTCCCAACCGGGGGTACGGGGACCCCTAGGGGTATTTGAGAGGCTTGCGTAGAAAGATTAGGGATTGCAATATATTTTCACACAGAACCTTTTTTTAAATCAATGTTCATAAGCCTGGTGTCCCGCCCCCAGAACCATCAAAGCTTATGAAAGACAAGCGTGTCTTTAAAAGCTCTAGTCTTAACAAAAGTTGTTGAAACTGCTAGAAGTGAGTCTTAATATAATTATTTTCACTGACAATAAGTATCAATGTCAAGTTTAAATGCATGTATTAAGGGTGAGTTATGCAAGTGATTTTCATCCAAGGAGCAGTGGGGTTGAACATTATTACAAGGGGTTTAAATACAAGAAAGAATGTTGGCAAATCATGTCAGATGAGTGAGGGGGTTCTTATAGAATGGAGACCAGCTCAAGGGGTACACGACACAAAAGGTTGGTAACCGCTGTCCTAGAGCACCATTGTGTTTTTTTAAACCAATCATCTCTTAGAGGGCGTGGCCAGCAGCAGCTCATTAGCATTTAAAGCTACAGACACAGAATCAGCACTTTTGGAACAGGGCTGAAACAGAGGGGATTATGGGATGCTGCAATGATCTGTTTGGTGTTTCAGCCAATCAGAGACAGGCTCTGGATATATCTGAGACCTGTAATATATTGATGAAGAAGAGGATGATAGGGGACCTTTAATATCAGGTTACAGTATATTAATGCAGTTGGAGAGTGTTGATGCGTACGTGCAAGGTGGGGGGGGCGTAGAGCAGGTCCTCCACAGCCAGGGGGCAGCAGCTCTGCAGACTGCTCTCACTGAACTCCCTGATCAGCTGCAGGTTGTAGAGACTGTCGGCCAGCGACATGGTGTCCTTCAGACACACATCTGGAGACACAACAAACACACATTAATATGCATTTAGTGTTCTTCAAACACTTTACTGAGTTATTTGGAGAGATCAGCAAATTAAACGTGAAATACTTTGAAAATTAAAGTTTGGTAAAGGGAACAGCAGAAGAAGACGGACAGGAAACAGAGATGCTCTCCCACCGTAATGGAAACCTTTTACAGACATCAGCTAAAGATACATATTTAATCGTGTGATGTGCACGTTCATGCATGTGTGTGTGTGTGTGTGTGTGTGTGTGTGTGTGTGTGTGTGTGTGTGTGTGTGTGTGTGTGTGTGTGTGTGTGTGTGTGTGTGTGTGTGTGTGTGTGTACCCTCTAGAGGCAGCAGCTGGGGGCAGTAGTAGTGCAGCGCTGCAGCGATGGCGCAGCCGTTGGACAGGTCTTTGACTCCGGTCACTACCGGGAAGGTGGGCGTCAGCTTGGACTGAACCCGGTCCTTCCTGTAGCGGATCTGAGGGAGAGAAGAGGGGGAGGGGGGAGACAGAGGAGGGTGAGAGGAGGGAGAGTTGTGCCAGGAAACAGAAACAACAAATGGACGAGTGAGGGGAAGAGAGGGGGATAATAAGAAATGAAAATAAAGATTAAAACCATCGAGTCTGAACTATGACGGCAGCCAAACTCCAGGAAAACTGCAGATAGAAAGAAAACCCACAGAAACAAAGCGCAAGACCAGTGATGCTACTATAAACACACACACACACACACACACACACACACACACACCAGAAGGTGCAGTGCAAAGGTGTCAAACAGAAAATGAAGTGAGGTTAAGGTGATGGAGGCCTCGGCCCTCCGGAGTCCATGCAGCAGAGCTCTGATCACGTCAGAAATCAGAAAATAAACAGAGACGTTTATCCAAAGGAAACGAACACTGTGTCACTGAGACAGAAACACACGGCAGGATTACACAGCCAATCAGAGGAGGACCATCTCAGAAGACTCAATGCTTCATCACTGCATTTATGTCCACAGTGTTGACAATTATAACAAGAAATCTATATATTTATCAATTAATGAAGTTGGCTAAAGATGCTATCTACCCATACAGCAAGCTAGCTAGTGAATGTTAGCTGTCTAGCTAGCTATTTCATTGTGATTCATGATCATTTTAGAAATCATTAATCACAATTAATTCGTTTATTTCAATGTTTTTAATGCAAAAAGTATAAAAATGTTAATAATGGCCGAATTGTGGCTAATTACTAATATATATATATTTTTTCACCCATTGAATATAAAACAACATGTACACTTTAAGCAGTTTATATTGCCAATTTTTAAAGGTTAACAACCTGAAAAGTATTCTAAATCTCAAGTCCATAGCTGTTAGACTTGGAAAGGAATTACATTTTCTAAATTCAGGCTGCCTATACTCCTCCTGAGACTCGGCTGTGTAACGCTCTTTAAAGCAGAGCAGTACAATGTGGATAAGTTCTGTTAATATCTAATAAACCATCCAGCCTCGGGGTTGGACGAGAGATTAGTGAGCCGCTCAGTCATTGGTTGACGGCGGGGGTACAGGCGTGGCGATTGGTCAACCACACGTGGGGGGGAGTGGGGTAAAGAGCGAGGGGTTATACGTTACCACTGGAGGCTTATTCCCCGACTCCTTCAAACAAAAAGCGATAGCATGCTGGACGGGGGAGGCAGATAGAGGGAGATAAATGAGAGGGGGTGTCATCTGGAGACCACAAAGGGACAGCTAAGGGGGGAGAGGGGGAGAAACTGGGGGGTTTAAAGGTGCAATGTGTAAGAACACGACTTCACGTCACCACCGCTAAGCTAAAGGCGGCTAATGTTGTGCTATAAAGGAACTACGGCACGGTCACATGACTTCACGTCACCACCGCTAAGCTAAAGGTGGCTAATGTTGGGCTATAAAGGAACTACAGCATGGTCACATGACTTCACGTCACCACCGCTAAGCTAAAGGCGGCTAATGTTGGGCTATAAAGGAACTACAGCATGGTCACATGACTTCACGTCACCACCGCTAAGCTAAAGGAGGCTAATTTTGGGCTATAAAGGAACTACAGCACGGTCACATGACTTCATGTCACCACCGCTAAGCTAAAGGAGGCTAATGTTGGGCTATAAAGGAACTACAGCATGGTCACATGACTTCACGTCACCACCGCTAAGCTAAAGGTGGCTGATGTTGCGCTATAAAGGAACTACAGCACGGTCACATGACTTCACGTCACCGCAGCTAAGCTAAAGGCGGCTAATGTTGGGCTATAAAGGAACTACAGGACGGTCACATGACTTCACGTCACCACCGCTAAGCTAAAGGAGGCTAATGTTGGGCTATAAAGGAACTACAGCACGATCACATGAATTCACGTCACCACCGCTAAGCTAAAGGAGGCTAATGTTGGGCTATAAAGGAACTACAGCACGGTCACATGACTTCACGTCACCACCGCTAAGCTAAAGGAGGCTAATGTTGGGCTATAAAGGAACTACAGCACGGTCACATGACTTCACGTCACCACCGCTAAGCTAAAGGAGGCTAATGTTGGGCTATAAAGGAACTACAGCACGGTCACATGACTTCACGTCACCACCGCTAAGCTAAAGGCGGCTAATGTTGGGCTATAAAGGAACTACAGCACGGTCACATGACTTCACGTCACCACCGCTAAGCTAAAGGCGGCTAATGTTGGGCTATAAAGGAACTACAGCACGGTCACATGACTTCACGTCACCACCGCTAAGCTAAAGGCGGCTAATGTTGACGTTTAGTCGTCTTATAATGCTGAGCCATGTCAGAGAGACTCATTCCTGCAGCTGAAGTTTACAAGATGGCAGAGCAGTTTTGTATTTTTTGTTTGTGTCTCAGAGTTTCCGCAGTTAATTTGAGTTTTAGGTACCACACATTGCATCTTTAATAATCAGCCGGGGATAAATGTCACCTCCCTCCCCTCTTTCCCCCCTGGCTCTGATACTCAGGGCAGATTGAGATTAAACTGATGACTGGATGTAAAAACTTCATTAACAACCCCCAGCATTAACATGATAAACAGTTGAGAAAAAGGTCAGCAGATATTTAACACACTGAGGTGACGTTCACACGGCAAGTCTTCGTGCATAATTCAGATTTATAACTCAGATCTGTTTTTGTTTTTTAAACGTGACGAGTCCAGTGTGGACCCTCTGAACTAAGTCACATATATAAATTATAATTGAGCCACTTCCTGCCTGCAGTGTGAACGCAGCCTGAAGGCAGCACTTTAAATAATGGATGTGTTTGACTCAGAGAGGAATAGACACTTACGGGGACAAGTTTCCAGTACCAACGGTTCGATTGACACTGCCCGAGAGCAAGGCATTAGTGGTGGGGGGGGGAGAAGCATTGTCGATGTTAGAAGCAACAAACACACAGAATGAAAGACGGCTGCAAAACATGGTGTGTGTGTGTGTGTGTGTGTGTGTGTGTGTGTGTGTGTGTGTGTGTGTGTGTGTGTGTGTGTGTGTGTGTGTGTGTGTGTGTGTGTGTGTGTGTGTGTGTTTACCGAGTCCTGAGCAGTCTGCAGGTCTGTGCATGTCTTGCTGGGCTCTTCTTCTTCTGTGGTTTCTCTCAACTTCTGGTTCAGCTATGAGAAGATAAAAGACATCATTATAGTAAATAAATAAATATATTCACTGTTTGTTTTTTGTTTTCTTGGCTGAAAATAACATGTTTATGAGTGTCAAAGATGATAAACATAATATTAAAGTGAAAAACCAGCAAGAAATCACAATGCAAAGAAAAAGTATAACTATTTTTCATAATCGTTGAAAAAACAAGAAAGACAAAATGAGATATGGTTTCTGAGCGTGCGTCGCACCCTGTTGACCCAGAACAGCAAGGCGTTCTCCCACGGAGCGCTGGCACCCGTTAGCTCCGCCTCCGCCGCCATCTTCACCCGACCCACCACCTCGTTAGCAGCCAATGACATCAGGCCGTCAATCAGAGCCAGATGGGCCTTCTGCACCAATCACAGCAGGAGCACACATTGACACATCAGTACATCGTGATCAATCAGTACGGTAACAATGGGCTATAAAGGAACTACAGCACGGTCACATGACTTCACGTCACCACCGCTAAGCTAAAGGAGGCTATTGTTGGGCTATAAAGGAACTACAGCACGGTCACATGACTTCACGTCACCACCGCTAAGCTAAAGGAGGCTATTGTTGGGCTATAAAGGAACTACAGCACGGTCACATGACTTCAAGTCACCACCGCTAAGCTAAAGGAGGCTATTGTTGGGCTATAAAGGAACTACGGCACGGTCACATGACTTCACTATTGGAAACAATAAGACAGAATTAACGGTAAAATTAATCACCGTGTTGATGGGCACGGCGCTGAGGTCGTCCTCTGTGACGTCTACATCCTGGACCTTTGGACCGAAGCCTTTCTTAACGAGCAGCTGCAGCAGGGCGCCGTTATCTGCCTGCCCCTGCGCCGCGGGCTGGGAGACCCCGTGCTCCGCCTGCTGCAGCGCCCGGGCCCGGCAGTAGATCTCAGGAGAGACCAGCAGCTGGACCAGCGCCGGCTTCAGGTGCTGCTGCAGGTACTGGTCCCGGTAACACGGCTCCCGATACTCCACCGGAACATTCTCTGGGAAAAAGCAAAGGGAAACGAGAATATTATTAAAGATATAATGCAAGATAACATACTGTATGACCAGCTGGACCCAGGCGAATAGCACAACATTAAGGCCTATCCTGTCACTTTACAAACAAGCTCTCAAAGTTTTAGACAGAAAACCAAAGCTATACCACCACGATAAAGGTAAGATACAGTGCGATACGATAAGATAATGTATGATAAGATAACGTACGATACGATAACGTACGATACGGTATGATACGAAACGGTGTGATACGAAACGGTGTGTTACGAAACGGTGTGTTACGAAACGGTGTGTTACGATACGGTGTGATACGAAACGGTGTGATACGAAACGGTGTGTTACGAAACGGTGTGTTACGGTACGAAACTGACTGTCAGCTGTGTTGTTAGCGTGGATTTTACATAAAACAAAACGGATGTTGATTTCTATCAGTTTTAATTGAGTGTATTGAATAAATGAATAAGACAGGGGAGACTCCTTCAGACTCTGGGTTGTCCACATTACCAACAGTAAACCTTTTTAAATCCTCGTCTCTTCAACCCAAGTCTCAGGTCATTATGGTCTGCAAGTCTTAAAAAGTCTCTGACAGGAAGTGACAGCAGAGAGCCTACAGGACGAGATAATGTCCTCTTCTGCATGAATGAGTGAGTGTGTGTGTGTGTGTGTGTGTGTGTGTGTGTGTGTGTGTGTGTGTGTGTGTGTGTGTGTGTGTGTGTGTGTGTGTGTGTGTGTGTGTGTGTGTGTGTGTGTGTGTGTGTGTGTGTGTGTGTGTGTGTGTGTGTGTGTGTGTGTGTGTCTACATCTACTGTGGACACAGAAACACACACTCCATTGGCTGACCTATATTCCAGAGCTGGAGGATAATCCTGGAGATGTGGGAGGACTTCTCAGAGACCAGTCTGCAGTGGTTCTCTGGAGGTCTGAACGATTATCACATCTCACTGAGACTCTAATGACTTCTCTCTCTGTGACCCAGCGTGGTGAAAACACTGCACAAACGCTAATGGTTCTGATGATAAACAAACTGTACTCCCACAAACATCTCTAAAACACCTTAACTCAGGTCCTCTGACTCCCACTGTAGCGGCCAAAATCATACATATATAAATAAAACAGATAATTAACTTAAAGGGGACATATCATGCTATATTTGAACAATATATTGTAGGGCCATACCTATATAAAGTATATAAATATAGTTTTTTTTTCAAAATACCAAACAGATCCTGCATTTTAGCCACGCCTCATTTTGCTCTATTTGCTCTTTCCAGCGCTGTTTTTGCAGGGGGCTGATTCTGTGAGCTGCAGCTGACCACGCCCCCTGTAGCTGACCACGCCCCCTTGCAGGAGAGGGGAGCTCTGAGATCAGCTGCTGGGCTGCAGCGGGGAGAAGAGGGGCAGAAAAAGAGATCTCCGTCCACCGTGTTTTATTCTTATAGAAGTAAGAAGAGAAGTAACGGGGCAGAAACCCTCCTTTTTACGCAGCGGTCCAGACATAGACATCAAACGGCGACACATATTCAGTGTGCAGTTACTTTGGCATTAGGGCAGGGATATCTAGATACTCTCCAAGGTTTGACATCATGAATTGTGCTACTTTTAAAGCAAGCAACGATGTTTTCAAATCTGTAATCAAAAAGCTCCTCAAAAGCGCTATCGAAGCAGTTCCTGCCGTTGCTACGTTAGTTCAAACGGTAACAACGGACTATTTTTCTTCGCGGATGCATGTCAATTTAAATCAATACATACAACTATTTTTTAAATCAATAAAATCATTTTCTAAATCCATAAAAGCATTTAAATTAATATTGGGAGTCATGTCGTTACTTTGTCGAGAATGTGGCCGTGTAATAAACGGGATAATGTGCACATTGCATAATGTGCCTTCATGCCGATCTAGATCCCTCCGCTTGGCTTCGGGCTCCTGATCGGCCTGTCGGTGTTCTTTTCCACATAATGACCGCGTCGCTGCACATTATCCCTTACATATGATTATATAGAGTCATTATTCATTTGTTTTAAAGCAGGAGCAAACGCTTGCCTCGGGGAGGGAGAAAAAGAGCCACAGCGGAGAATAAACAGAAGGGCAACCATGGCAACCATGCGCGGGAAGTCTTCTTCGCTGCTTTTGTGGCAGACTACAGCGCCACTTACAGGCCTGGCACATGTACTACAGCGTCTCCAGCGCTTTCGAGCGGCAATGGCCGGCCGTGGCCCAACCTCTCATTCCCCTGATAGGTGGAGAGTTGACCACTAAGCGGAGCACCACTTCTGTGACGTAGAAAAGAATTCAAATCTGGATCAGTCTGTATCAGATCCGTTACAGCCCCTTTTTTAGAGATTTGGGTATGGAGGAAAAGAGAGAGGGTTGTGTTTTCTGACACTTGGTGAGTTCCCTGGAACACCGGGACACATATTCACGTATAAAAGACGTACAAAAGTGCATTTTGCATGATAGGTCCCCTTTAAAGTAACACTGACGCTGAGGCACCAGTTAGCAAATCTTACGCAGGGCAATGATCCAATATCATTTACAAAGAACAGGTTTCCTATATTTCTTTCCTTTAGCTTTCCTTCTTGTGGCTTGAAACACCCTGGTAAAAAGAACCATGTGCCTCCTAGTGCTCGACTCCCTCCTCCACCTGTCTCCAATGTTTACAATTACAACAGGTGCCCAAACATGCCATCAAAATAAAAGCATAGAAACTATTTTAACTTGCAATAACAACAATAACTAAGAATACATTTACTATAAACGATAACAGAAAGAACATAATGTTTAACTATGAAATACTATAAGGTAATATATAGCTCCAACACCCACATTAAACACACTCTCTGAGTCAGTGTAATAACACACACTGTTAGGGGTTACACGCTCTGCAGCTCTGCAGCTCTGCAGCTCTGCAGCTCTGCAGCTCTGCAGCTCTGCAGCTCTGCAGGAAGAGGCTGGCGTCACCAGGGAGGATAATGGGAAGCATGGGAATAATGGGAGAGTGGATGAGACTGGACTGCAGAGCAGGAACCAGCTGAGGGTCGAACTCCTCCATCAAAGAGAACCACATTAGGAAGAAACTAAAATCAATGAATGTTGTTGGTTATCATAAAGAATTCAATCCATTAAAGGGTTTAAAACGAATGCAATAACGTAATAGTTGTTATGATTTAGGTTAAAGTAGGAAGATTTAACTTGGTCAGCAGGAGAGGACTCTTTAAAGTAGAGACATACTGATATACACCTGAACATCAGCAGGAGAGGACTCTTTAAAGTAGAGACACTACATACTGATATACAGCTGAACATCAGCAGGAGAGGACTCTTTAAAGTAGAGACACTACATACTGATATACACCTGAACATCAGCAGGAGAGGACTCTTTAAAGTAGAGACACTACATACTGATACACACCTGAACATCAGCAGGAGAGGACTCTTTAAAGTAGAGACACTACATACTGATATACACCTGAACATCAGCAGGAGAGGACTCTTTAAAGTAGAGACACTACATACTGATATACACCTGAACATCAGCAGGAGAGGACTCTTTAAAGTAGAGACACTACATACTGATATACACCTGAACATCAGCAGGAGAGGACTCTTTAAAGTAGAGACACTACATACTGATATACACCTGAACATCAGCAGGAGAGGACTCTTTAAAGTAGAGACACTACATGCTGATATACACCTGAACATCAGCAGGAGAGGACTCTTTAAAGTAGAGACACTACATACTGATATACACCTGAACATCAGCAGGAGAGGACTCTTTAAAGTAGAGACACTACATACTGATATACACCTGAACATCAGCAGGAGAGGACTCTTTAAAGTAGAGACACTACATACTGATATACACCTGAACATCAGCAGGAGAGGACTCTTTAAAGTAGAGACACTACATACTGATATACACCTGAACATCAGCAGGAGAGGACTCTTTAAAGTAGAGACACTACATACTGATATACACCTGAACATCAGCAGGAGAGGACTCTTTAAAGTAGAGACACTACATACTGATATACACCTGAACATCAGCAGGAGAGGACTCTTTAAAGTAGAGACACTACATACTGATATACACCTGAACATCAGCAGGAGAGGACTCTTTAAAGTAGAGACACTACATACTGATATACACCTGAACATCAGCAGGAGAGGACTCTTTAAAGTAGAGACACTACATACTGATATACACCTGAACATCAGCAGGAGAGGACTCTTTAAAGTAGAGACACTACATACTGATACACCTGAACATCAGCAGGAGAGGACTCTTTAAAGTAGAGACACTACATACTGATATACACCTGAACATCAGCAGGAGAGGACTCTTTAAAGTAGAGACACTACATACTGATATACACCTGAACATCAGCAGGAGAGGACTCTTTAAAGTAGAGACACTACATACTGATATACACCTGAACATCAGCAGGAGAGGACTCTTTAAAGTAGAGACACTACATACTGATATACACCTGAACATCAGCAGGAGAGGACTCTTTAAAGTAGAGACACTACATACTGATATACACCTGAACATCAGCAGGAGAGGACTCTTTAAAGTAGAGACACTACATACTGATATACACCTGAACATCAGCAGGAGAGGACTCTTTAAAGTAGAGACACTACATACTGATATACACCTGAACATCAGCAGGAGAGGACTCTTTAAAGTAGAGACACTACATACTGATATACACCTGAACATCAGCAGGAGAGGACTCTTTAAAGTAGAGACACTACATACTGATATACACCTGAACATCAGCAGGAGAGGACTCTTTAAAGTAGAGACACTACATACTGATATACACCTGAACATCAGCAGGAGAGGACTCTTTAAAGTAGAGACACTACATACTGATATACACCTGAACATCAGCAGGAGAGGACTCTTTAAAGTAGAGACACTACATACTGATATACACCTGAACATCAGCAGGAGAGGACTCTTTAAAGTAGAGACACTACATACTGATATACACCTGAACATCAGCAGGAGAGGACTCTTTAAAGTAGAGACACTACATACTGATATACACCTGAACATCAGCAGGAGAGGACTCTTTAAAGTAGAGACACTACATACTGATATACACCTGAACATCAGCAGGAGAGGACTCTTTAAAGTAGAGACACTACATACTGATATACACCTGAACATCAGCAGGAGAGGACTCTTTAAAGTAGAGACACTACATACTGATATACACCTGAACATCAGCAGGAGAGGACTCTTTAAAGTAGAGACACTACATACTGATATACACCTGAACATCAGCAGGAGAGGACTCTTTAAAGTAGAGACACTACATACTGATATACACCTGAACATCAGCAGGAGAGGACTCTTTAAAGTAGAGACACTACATACTGATATACACCTGAACATCAGCAGGAGAGGACTCTTTAAAGTAGAGACACTACATACTGATATACACCTGAACATCAGCAGGAGAGGACTCTTTAAAGTAGAGACACTACATACTGATATACACCTGAACATCAGCAGGAGAGGACTCTTTAAAGTAGAGACACTACATACTGATATACACCTGAACATCAGCAGGAGAGGACTCTTTAAAGTAGAGACACTACATACTGATATACACCTGAACATCAGCAGGAGAGGACTCTTTAAAGTAGAGACACTACATACTGATATACACCTGAACATCAGCAGGAGAGGACTCTTTAAAGTAGAGACACTACATACTGATATACACCTGAACATCAGCAGGAGAGGACTCTTTAAAGTAGAGACACTACATACTGATATACACCTGAACATCAGCAGGAGAGGACTCTTTAAAGTAGAGACACTACATACTGAACATCAGCAGGAGAGGACTCTTTAAAGTAGAGACACTACATACTGAACATCAGCAGGAGAGGACTCTTTAAAGTAGAGACACTACATACTGATATACACCTGAACATCAGCAGGAGAGGACTCTTTAAAGTAGAGACACTACATACTGATATACACCTGAACATCAGCAGGAGAGGACTCTTTAAAGTAGAGACACTACATACTGATATACACCTGAACATCAGCAGGAGAGGACTCTTTAAAGTAGAGACACTACATACTGATATACACCTGAACATCAGCAGGAGAGGACTCTTTAAAGTAGAGACACTACATACTGATATACACCTGAACATCAGCAGGAGAGGACTCTTTAAAGTAGAGACACTACATACTGATATACACCTGAACATCAGCAGGAGAGGACTCTTTAAAGTAGAGACACTACATACTGATATACACCTGAACATCAGCAGGAGAGGACTCTTTAAAGTAGAGACACTACATACTGAACATCAGCAGGAGAGGACTCTTTAAAGTAGAGACACTACATACTGAACATCAGCAGGAGAGGACTCTTTAAAGTAGAGACACTACATACTGATATACACCTGAACATCAGCAGGAGAGGACTCTTTAAAGTAGAGACACTACATACTGATATACACCTGAACATCAGCAGGAGAGGACTCTTTAAAGTAGAGACACTACATACTGATATACACCTGAACATCAGCAGGAGAGGACTCTTTAAAGTAGAGACACTACATACTGATATACACCTGAACATCAGCAGGAGAGGACTCTTTAAAGTAGAGACACTACATACTGATATACACCTGAACATCAGCAGGAGAGGACTCTTTAAAGTAGAGACACTACATACTGATATACACCTGAACATCAGCAGGAGAGGACTCTTTAAAGTAGAGACACTACATACTGATATACACCTGAACATCAGCAGGAGAGGACTCTTTAAAGTAGAGACACTACATACTGAACATCAGCAGGAGAGGACTCTTTAAAGTAGAGACACTACATACTGAACATCAGCAGGAGAGGACTCTTTAAAGTAGAGACACTACATACTGATATACACCTGAACATCAGCAGGAGAGGACTCTTTAAAGTAGAGACACTACATACTGATATACACCTGAACATCAGCAGGAGAGGACTCTTTAAAGTAGAGACACTACATACTGATATACACCTGAACATCAGCAGGAGAGGACTCTTTAAAGTAGAGACACTAAATACTGATATACACCTGAACATCAGCAGGAGAGGACTCTTTAAAGTAGAGACACTACATACTGATATACACCTGAACATCAGCAGGAGAGGACTCTTTAAAGTAGAGACACTACATACTGATATACACCTGAACATCAGCAGGAGAGGACTCTTTAAAGTAGAGACACTACATACTGATATACACCTGAACATCAGCAGGAGAGGACTCTTTAAAGTAGAGACACTACATACTGAACATCAGCAGGAGAGGACTCTTTAAAGTAGAGACACTACATACTGAACATCAGCAGGAGAGGACTCTTTAAAGTAGAGACACTACATACTGAACATCAGCAGGAGAAGACTCTTTAAAGTAGAGACACTACATACTGAACATCAGCAGGAGAGGACTCTTTAAAGTAGAGACACTACATACTGAACATCAGCAGGAGAGGACTCTTTAAAGTAGAGACACTACATACTGAACATCAGCAGGAGAGGACTCTTTAAAGTAGAGACACTACATACTGAACATCAGCAGGAGAGGACTCTTTAAAGTAGAGGCACTGGGGGATTTTTCCAGTGAAGCTGAGACACAAATATAACAGGAATCTGAATTATTACATATACTAGGACACTTTTGTAGAACTGCAGAAAGTAACTGAGTACATTTACTCAAGTTCTGTACTTAATACATTTTGAGGTACCTCTAATTGAGTATTTAAATGTTCTGCTTCGTTGTACTTCTAATCAGCTCAGAGGTAAATGGTGTACTTTTACTCCATTACGTTTATTTAATACCTTTAGTTATAGACTTTAATGAATGAAATGTAATCAACACAGTATTTCCAACATATAGAAATATTTGTATTATAGTTTTAAATGTATTTCATTTGTTTGTGCATACCCTGTAACATAATCATTTCTTAAAGTAATAAAGTAATAAAGTTTCAGATAAATGTAGGGCAGTAAAAATATAAAGTAAAATAAAATGGAAATAGTCCAGTAGCCTAAATAAAATAGCTCTTAATACTCCAGGTGTTTTCTCCCTCTGCTGACACACACTGAGACCCTTTACAGTCAATCCACTTCATATCCATATTAATGTATGTGTCAGGCTGGGATCGGCCACCAGCTGCAGAGGTTCGAGTCCAGCTTGAGACTGAGATAGAATAAAGGCCAAATGGCTCAATATCTCTGTGTTCGGCCTGCTGGAGGCTCCGCAGGCCGAACACCCCCCCCCCCCCCCTCCTCCCCGACAGAAGGCTTTGTTGCGCCGCAGCAATGACAGCATGCAGGGACGACGACGACAACACCCACATGCACCGTCACATTTATATGATTTTAAACACGTTTTTGTTATCCTGCAGCCTGAAACCGCGGAAGGATCCGAGCGGTGCTGAGGCTGCAGGAGCTTCAGCGGGAGGATGCAGGACGGAGCCCCACCCAGAGGAGCCTCAGAGCGGGGAGAGAGCGGAGGAAGAGGAGCCTGGAGGAGGAGGAGGAAGAGGAGGAAGGTTACCTGCAGATCCGTACGCTTTGTTCAGCAGCCAGCGGACACTCGCGGAGGTTTTCGCCCGGCTGAGGTCGTACCGGTCCAGAGGCTGGAGCTCCGGAACCGGGAGGCTCTTCTTCATCGCACCGGGAGAATCCACCATGACCGGGGAGAGAAGAGGAGGAGGGGGGGAGAGAGAGAGAGAGAGAGAGAGAGAGAGAGAGAGAGAGAGAGAGAGAGAGAGAGAGAGAGAGAGAGAGAGGACTCTGTGATGCAGAATCTGCAGGGGCGGATCTAGACTGATGTTACTGGGGGGCACATGTCAATACAAAATTCCAACATAAAATTATTTAAAAAAATGTATGCACTCAAAGGGACGGTCGTAATTTTAAGACTATATAAATATACATATATAAATATATAATATATATAAAATAATGTATTATATTACATTATTGCCTCTGACTTGGATTATTATCAGATAGGGTAATAACTTCATAACTAACTACATCTGAAAGCAGAAGTCTAGGGCAAATAATTGCAAGACTCTTCAGTGCGCATGTCACAAAATGAGATGCATTGTGGGACATGTAGTTTATGGGCAACCTGCTCCTGTAAATCGGCATGTAACTGTATGATAAACGCATTATATTCTTTGCAAACTGTTGCGGGGCCTCAGAAAATGAAGTCGCGGGCCGGATTTGTCCCGCGGGCCTTGAGTTTGACAACCCTGTTTTAGGACATATATTTGAAGGCATACATTTTAAGTTGTACGTTTAGAGGGTACTTTCTTGAGCACTCTTTATGGGTGGACTTTATTGGCATATTTTTCAGGGTATACTTTTTAGGGTATGCTGGTTAGGGTATGCTGGTTAGGGTATGCTGGTTAGGGTATGCTGGTTAGGGTATGCTGGTTAGGGTATGCTTTTTAGGGTATGCTTTTTAGGGTATGCTGGTTAGGGTATGCTGGTTAGGGTATACTGGTTAGGGTATGCTGGTTAGGGTATGCTGGTTAGGGTATGCTGGTTAGGGTATGCTTTTTAGGGTATGCTTTTTAGGGTATGCTGGTTAGGGTATGCTGGTTAGGGTATGCTGGTTAGGGTATGCTTTTTAGGGTATGCTGGTTAGGGTATGCTGGTTAGGGTATGCTGGTTAGGGTATGCTTTTTAGGGTATGCTGGTTAGGGTATGCTGGTTAGGGTATGCTGGTTAGGGTATGCTTTTTAGGGTATGCTGGTTAGTTGCTGCCAGTTATTAATGCGGGACAACAGAAACAAATAATATGTTTTACTTGCTTATATTTTATTTTTCCTGCACTACTCTTTTTATTGAAAAATGTTACAGCGTATTTCTTAGTCCATCGTTTTTAGGGTCTACTTTTGATGGCATCCTTTTTAGGGTTTAGGGCGTACTTTCATGACATTTTCATGTTGTATTTTTTACCACATACTTTATAAGGTGTACTTTATAAGGTGTACTTTATAGGGTGTACTTTATAAGGTGTACTTTATAAGGTGTACTTTATAAGGTGTACTTTATAGGGCATTATTTTATGCCGTGTTTTTTAGGGTGTACTTTTTGTGGCGCAATTTTTAGGGTGTACTTTTTGAGGGTGTATTTTTTAGGGTGTACTTTTTGGGCCGTATTATTTTAGGGTGTACTTTTTGGGGTGCAATTTTTAGGGTGTATTTTTTGGGGCTTGTTTTTTTATGGTGTACTTTTTGGGGGGTATTTTTTAGGGTGTAGTGTTTTTTTTAATAGTTTCTAGGTCTTTTTGCCTGAGTCTTCAAACGCAGCGTCGGCCTCTCAGAATGTGACTGAACCTGTTTAGAGAATCAGGAAGAGAGCAACACTTCTGTCAGAGATGTTGAACAGGAAATCATTGATAATATAAACGATGATAAAGAAGGACTCGGCTTCTGTTTCTGGACACACACTGAAGAGAAGTGTGTGTGTATCTGTGTGTGCTGATGAGAAATGATGCTGTACTTTGACTCGTATTTTTCTACACTTTGCTCGGACCTGCTGGTATTCAAACTTCATTTATCTTTAACATTTAAGGAGTTATTTTAGAGTAGTCTACTAACTATTTTATGCCATTTATTTCAACAATGCTTCTCTACTGTTTCATGAAGTAAAGATATACGCCCTTTGTTTATCGCTGGTACTGTGTAAGAACCTGCCGGTTTAAAACAGAATTAGTTAAGACTGAAGATGTTTAAAACTAAAGAGTAAGACAACAGAAACATTTATTTTCTAAGTGATGCTAGTAAAACAAATGTTAAGATCGTATTTTATTGTGTTTAAAAATATGTTTTTCAGTTTTATCTGGTTTTATTTTCATATCACATGTTTTTAAACCCAAGTACTCAGATCTCAGTAAAACTGAAAGCACCAGAGTACAAGTAAAAGTACTAAAGTATTGCACCTGTAAATATACACCTGAACCTCAGCCGGAGACGGCCCCTTTAATCTTGTCGTTGTTGTTGTTCCTGCAGGTATTGGGGCCGCCTCCTCCAAGCGTACCTTTATTTGGCAGAAGAAGAAGAAGTCTCTGAGCAGCATCTGGAAGCAGCTGAGGGGGGGGGGGGGGGGGGGGGCTGCTGTTCATAAAACCAAAGAAGAAGAAGCTGTCTCTGAACAAATTGAGTGTGAAGAAGGAGAAGAAGAAGTCCCTCAGCAGGGGGGAGGAGGGGGAGAAGAGAGAGAGAAGAGACCCTCTCTGTGGGCGAGTAAACTAGGCGAGAGTAAAGAGACTACAACAGGAAACAGGAAGTAGGGATGCACCATAATAAAGGCTTGAAAGATATGAGAGACGCCCCTTTCCCATTCTATCCCACAACATTTTTTATTCTTTTCATTATATTTCTTTATATTACATTTTATTTATTATTTTATTGTATGCATTGCTTTGTTTACGCACTGATGTAAAAAAACAATTTCTCACTTTTAAATCAATAAATTACATCTGAACAAACACAGAATGAGAGGTGTGTGTGTGTGTGTGTGTGTGTGTGCGTATGTGTGCGTGTGTGTGTGTGTGTGTGTGTGTGTGTGTAAACTCTCAATGATGTATATAAAAGTGGTGGCGTCCAAAGGGACTCAATGGGCCTGATGGTCTCAATAACAAACGAAATATCTGAATAAATCTGAAACTGTTTTCCGGCTGAAACAGAAACAGCGCTGTCCTGCAGGTCGGTGCACAGCAGGGGGCGCCACCTTCTCATTTAAACTCTTCTGCATCACAGGAACAGCTTTAAAGCATCATTTTATCGGCAGGACGTTTTACATTTTCAAATCCTCTATCAGCCGACAGCATTGTGCATCATAAAAGTAGTCGTTGTGCAGATTGGTCCATTTCAGAATAATATATATGATATGTTTTATAATGATTGATCATGAAAGTGTTCTCAAAGCTGGTGAAGGAGCAGCTAGTTTGAAGTACTTTGTAGACTGCAGGGTAGCTGGTGGATTTACTCCAGGTGGAACTAAAGTCTGATTCAACACTTGGTTATATTTCACATCATTCATCCAGATCTGTGAAGTAACTAAAGGTATTAATACATGTAGTGGAGGAAAAGTACACCAAAACTGAAGTTATTGTACTCGGCCCGAAGAATCTACGAAACAAATTATCTAAAGATATACTAACTATGGATGGCATTAATTTGGCCTCCAGTGAGACTGTAAGGAATCTTGGTGTTATATTTGATCAGGATTTATCCTTTAACGCCCACATAAAATCAATTTCAAGGACCGCCTACTTCCATCTACGTAACATTGCAAAAATCAGGCATATCTTGCCTCAAAACGATGCAGAGAAACTAGTCCATGCATTTGTTACTTCAAGGCTGGATTATTGTAACTCCTTATTATCAGGGTGTACCAAGAAGTCAGTCAAGTCGCTTCAGCTGATTCAAAATGCTGCAGCTCGTGTACTAACCAGAGTTAGGAAAAGGGACCACATTACTCCTGTTCTGGCTGCCTTACACTGGCTCCCTATAGAACACAGGATAGAATTTAAAATTCTTCTTCTCGCCTACAAAGCCCTTAATGGGCAGGCGCCATCTTACCTTAAAGAACTCATTATACCCTACTGTCCTACTAGGGCATTGCGTTCCAAGAATGCAGGGTTGTTGGTTGTTCCTAGAGTCTCTAAAAGTACAATGGGAGCCAGAGCCTTTTCTTATCAAGCTCCACATTTGTGGAATCAGCTTCCAGTTTGTGTTCGGGCGGCAGACACCCTATCCGTTTTTAAGAGTGCGCTTAAGACCTTCCTTTTTGATAAAGCTTATAGTGATAAAATAATCTAATAAGAGTGCATTGACGTAGACACGTTGTGCCTCTTCACCTATACATCTTCGTTCTTACTCTTCTTCCTCACTGATGGTATAGATGTAAATTGGTTGTGTGTAGATGGTGGAAGCAGGGAGAGGCATACACGTGCCTTGATCCCGGCCGAGTCGACGCACAACTGTTGATTGGTGTCAGTGCCAAAAAACTTTTTAGGAGCAATGCGCTCATGGTATAGATGTGACGCATACATCTTAGTTCCTACTCTTTTCCCTCACCCTATCCTAAGGGAGTGCATGTACGTAGACACGTTAGTTTAGCTGCTATCGGCTTAGACTGTCGGGGGCACCTTACTTCTTCCTTCTGTCGGTCTGTACCTGTGTACTCTCATGTTCCGATTAACCCAGCTTCCCCCAAATCTCTTTTGTGTATCTATATCTACGCCGGGATCCTGAGTCGAGGCTAATCCTGTTGCTGTGGTCGTGTGTCCTGGATCCTCTATCCTGAGTACTGGATCTGAGTCCTGGACTTTGAGTCGTGGCTGAACCTGTCTCTGCGGTCCTGCCTGACTCTCATCATACTACTTCCCTGATGGCTTCCCACAGGATTGTTGACATCCTCGTGGATTCATCTTCTTATTACAGACACATGCATTTCCTAACATTCGGTCTATATGCTGTAAAATGTATTATCTTTTCAATTTACACACGGCATCTATTGCACGTCTGTCCGTCCTGGGAGAGGGATCCCTCCTCTGTTGCTCTCCCTGAGGTTTCTCACATGTTCCCTTTAAACTGTGGGGTTTCTCCGGAAGTGTTTCCTTGTACGATGTGAGGGTCTAAGGACAGAGGGTCTGAGGACAGAGGGTCTGAGGACAGAGGGTCTGAGGACAGAGGGTCTAAGGACAGAGGGTCTGAGGACAGAGGGTCTAAGGACAGAGGGTCTGAGTACAGAGGGTCTAAGGACAGAGGGTCTAAGGACAGAGGGTCTGAGTACAGAGGGTCTAAGGACAGAGGGTCTGAGGACAGAGGGTCTAAGGACAGAGGGTCTAAGGACAGAGGGTCTGAGGACAGAGGGTCTAAGGACAGAGGGTCTGAGGACAGAGGGTCTAAGGACAGAGGGTCTGAGTACAGAGGGTCTAAGGACAGAGGGTCTAAGGACAGAGGGTCTAAGGACAGAGGGTCTGAGTACAGAGGGTCTAAGGACAGAGGGTCTAAGGACAGAGGGTCTGAGTACAGAGGGTCTAAGGACAGAGGGTCTGAGTACAGAGGGTCTAAGGACAGAGGGTCTAAGGACAGAGGGTCTGAGTACAGAGGGTCTAAGGACAGAGGGTCTGAGGACAGAGGGTCTAAGGACAGAGGGTCTAAGGACAGAGGGTCTGAGTACAGAGGGTCTAAGGACAGAGGGTCTGAGGACAGAGGGTCTAAGGACAGAGGGTCTGAGGACAGAGGGTCTAAGGACAGAGGGTCTGAGTACAGAGGGTCTAAGGACAGAGGGTCTGAGGACAGAGGGTCTAAGGACAGAGGGTCTAAGGACAGAGGGTCTGAGTACAGAGGGTCTAAGGACAGAGGGTCTGAGGACAGAGGGTCTAAGGACAGAGGGTGTCGTATTGTCATACTGATATTCTGTACAAACTGTGAAGTCCACTGAGACAAATGTAACATTTGTGATATTGGGCTATAAATAAACATTGATTGATGGATCTGTCAAGTGGTGCTCACTGCAGAGCCATAACCTCTAGCTCCACCTCTCTCTCTGGAGCTCTAGCTCCGCCTCTCTCTCTGGAGCTCTAGTGACGCTGACAAAATGGCCGACTTTACAGGAAATGACGTTGCCGTAGCAACCACAAACAACTAGTTTAAAGACATCTTAATGCTCGAGTCTATTTAAATAGATTTGAGTTATTAACGAATGGAAATCACTTGGTTTCGATGCATCAGCATGAAGATACCAGCCAACAGTTTTTACAAATAAAATGACGTTATGACCAAACTGCTGAAGGGCTCTCCCCACTTACCTTTTGTGATGAACTATGGTTGTTGGGCCCTGCTGAGCATCACTCTAACCCTCACTGTCAACCCATCAACTCTCAGAACACATAACATTCATAGGGAAATATAATTGAATACATGAATAATATATTTCAGCATATGAGGGTGAGAGTGGGGTTGGTAAAGGATATATCCTCACGGTTGTGATTTGGTCGTAGGGCGAGTGCCGCAGTACTATGACATTAGCATGAGTTGTATATTGTACTGTATTAGTATATCATCCCAGTACTATGACATTAGCATGAGTTGTATATTGTACTGTATTAGTATATCATCCCAGTACTATGACATTAGCATGAGTTGTATATTGTACTGTATTAGTATATCATCCCAGTACTATGACATTAGCATGAGTTGTATATTGTACTGTACTAGTATATCATCCCAGTACTATGATATTATAATGACAGACTGATAACAGAGCTCATGCACTCACTGATAGCAATACAGCGTGATGTGACTATATGCTGCCGAAGGTGACAGGATGATGAGTTGACATGCATTGTTTATATGTAGGGAAGGATAGGATATCTTTATTGTCATTGTACAAGTACCACGCGATTCAGTGTGCAGTACCAAGCTTAACTGATGATGGAGACATGTGTCTCCGTCACCACTCAGACTTGTGTCTCCGTCACCACTCAGACTTGTGTCTCCGTCACCACTCAGACTTGTGTCTCCGTCACCACTCAGACTTGTGTCTCCGTCACCACCGTCACCACTCAGACTTGTGTCTCCGTCACCACTCAGACTTGTGTCTCCATCACCACTCAGACTTGTGTCTCCGTCACCACAGACTTGTGTCTCCGTCACCACTCAGACTTGTGTCTCCGTCACCACTCAGACTTGTGTCTCCGTCACCTCTCAGACTTGTGTCTCCGTCACCACTCAGACTTGTGTCTCCGTCACCTCTCAGACTTGTGTCTCCGTCACCACTCAGACTTGTGTCTCCGTCACCACTCAGACTTGTGTCTCCGTCACCACCGTCACCACTCAGACTTGTGTCTCCGTCACCACTCAGACTTGTGTCTCCGTCACCACTCAGACTTGTGTCTCCGTCACCACTCAGACTTGTGTCTCCGTCACCACCGTCACCACTCAGACTTGTGTCTCCGTCACCACTCAGACTTGTGTCTCCATCACCACTCAGACTTGTGTCTCCGTCACCACAGACTTGTGTCTCCGTCACCACTCAGACTTGTGTCTCCGTCACCACTCAGACTTGTGTCTCCGTCACCTCTCAGACTTGTGTCTCCGTCACCACTCAGACTTGTGTCTCCGTCACCTCTCAGACTTGTGTCTCCGTCACCTCTCAGACTTGTGTCTCCGTCACCACAGACTTGTGTCTCCGTCACCTCTCAGACTTGTGTCTCCGTCACCTCTCAGACTTGTGTCTCCGTCACCACTCAGACTTGTGTCTCCGTCACCACAGACTTGTGTCTCCGTCACCTCTCAGACTTGTGTCTCCATCACCACTCAGACTTGTGTCTCCGTCACCACAGACTTGTGTCTCCGTCACCTCTCAGACTTGTGTCTCCGTCACCTCTCAGACTTGTGTCTCCGTCACCTCTCAGACTTGTGTCTCCGTCACCACTCAGACTTGTGTCTCCGTCACCACTCAGACTTGTGTCTCCGTCACCACTCAGACTTGTGTCTCCGTCACCACCGTCACCACTCAGACTTGTGTCTCCGTCACCACTCAGACTTGTGTCTCCATCACCACTCAGACTTGTGTCTCCGTCACCACAGACTTGTGTCTCCGTCACCACTCAGACTTGTGTCTCCGTCACCACTCAGACTTGTGTCTCCGTCACCTCTCAGACTTGTGTCTCCGTCACCACTCAGACTTGTGTCTCCGTCACCTCTCAGACTTGTGTCTCCGTCACCACAGACTTGTGTCTCCGTCACCTCTCAGACTTGTGTCTCTGTCACCTCTCAGACTTGTGTCTCCGTCACCACTCAGACTTGTGTCTCCGTCACCTCTCAGACTTGTGTCTCTGTCACCTCTCAGACTTGTGTCTCCGTCACCTCTCAGACTTGTGTCTCCGTCACCACTCAGACATGTGTCTCCGTCACCTCTCAGACTTGTGTCTGCGTCACCACTCAGACATGTGTCTCCGTCACCAGCTGCAGAACCCGGGGAAGTGGTCCTCGGAGTAGAAGCCCTGAAGGATTCCTCTTCGTCCTCTTCCTCGGTAGCCTGCACCACAGTCTTCATGCAGACTGCTGCACTGTAGTCTGCTGCACATTGACATGTTGTAGGCCCTCCTGTATTTCCCTTTGTGCTCATCTGAAGTGTTTCTCCAGTTCACCACGCCTGCATTGAAGTGTCAAAAGACAAATATGATTCAGACAGAAAATGCACAGAACTTCAACTGAGCTGATCTCAGTCTTAGTCAATGACCTTTTCAGTGCACTAAGTCACTCCAAGGAGTATTATCTTGTGACACACATTACGGGGGGGAGAGACACTTATAGAACTGACTGTCCAGCCAGCTGAAGTGGGCCTCCTCTTGAAAGGACTGCTGGCTCACAGTGTCACTGATTTGTTTGCAGCTTAGGGCGAGCGTGCAGATGGCAGGATCCCCGTCCTCAAGCACAACGAGGATGTGGACCCTGCGTATAATGTCCTCAGGTAGCTGTACATACAGAACATGACTCAATATGAAGTCCTTTCAAGCTCAACACCGTTGTTGGTCTCTATTACCTTTCATTACTGAGTGAATGGTTGTAGTATGTTGAGCATCTGCCGGGCTGTTCATTCGCTGGTTAGATCGGTGTGCTCTTCCTCCTGTGTCCTCGCTCTTCCCGTGACCTTTGACCCCCGCCACCAAGTGTTCTAAATAATATTGCATTATAGATATAAAGTAAACGGACATGCCAACAACACCGGTGGTAATCCAAGTTAATTAGAAGCATGAGAGCGAGACGCTAGTAGGAACTTTTCACTTCCTCACTTCCCTTACTCATCCGGCCTTGCCTCTAACATTTGGTCAGAGGTTTAAAACAGAGAAAATATCTCCAGATCTGAGAGAAGCTTTAATAATGAAAGATAAAGACAGATGATCTGTTCTCTGATGATCGTGGACGGAAACTGAAGCACGAGGAAAAAACATCTTTAATGTTCAATGTTCAAATAAAGCTGCTCCATTATTTCCCTTTAAAGTGAGAACACTTTGCTTTAAAGTGTTCTCACTTTGCTTTGAGTCGCACCAGATACTGTACATTATAAATATCCTTTTATATCACAATTTACAAAAATATTCTTCATAAAGATGCAAACAGCCACAACAAAATAAAACAAAAGCTTCATTTCCAATTGTCAAAAAAAAAGTGCAAAAATTGAATTTACAGGAAACATTTGAGGAAATTTCAGAGCATTTTTGTAAAAATGATTATTAAAATAAAAAGGTAAAAACTAATTATAAACACATCAATCAAAATGGTCTCATGAAGCAGCTTATTACAGTTTGAACAGGATGATAATTAAGGCTTTTCAGATCAGCTGTTAATGAGAACGGGTTGCCAGGTTTGATTTGGTGTTTCAGAGTTTTGTTTTTGTCACAGGTTTAAAAAAGAAAAAAGAATTCCCCACAAATTGCTCATCTGTGTTTGAACACACATTTAAAACATGTTATTAATGTTGGCAGGGGAAGAAACACTTTATCAATCTGCAATATGTCTTTAAATCAGAAAGTTAAACTACAATCCAAGAAATGCAGGAACATGATCGCACTATAAACAGGACGATGAGACGGACGCACAAAAGAGGAGGCAATTTAAAATAAAAACATGTTCACTTTAACGTGGAATAAAACCCCTTTTAGAGACAGGAAACGGGACTCTAATAACTGATTCAAAATGCTTCCTCTTCCTCTTCCTCCTCTTCCTCCTCAGGTCTCTGAAGGGGGCGGGGCTTCCTGTCGATGGATCAGAGGCGTCCCGTTGGTGCTGCTCAGTTTGGGGTCTGCAGTACGAGGGTTATAGTTCTACAGACAGAGGAGACAGTGGGGGTTAACACACAACAACAACAACAACAACAACAACAGGATGAGGTGTACCACAGGAGCAGGGTGTCATACAGATACGAGTGGGGATTATAATGAATACTGTATATACACATTCAAAGCACATGTATTTGTAAGCATTGTACTGAAGTGTTATCGGCTGTACGATATTAAACGGGTTGAATGAATGCAAAACAATGGGTTTTAATAATGACACGTTCTGGCAAATAAAAACGTATCCGAGATACCTCAATGTAACGTGAAGTGCCTGAGTGAAGAGCCAATTAAAAGCCAGATGAATCTAATGTTTATTACCCGTTAGCATCGAGGAGAAATGGTCCTTAACCCGAGCGTGTACTTCAGGTACGGGTTAATATCAACCGGGCAGCAACGTGGGCTAAATCTAAAATAATGCATCAGTAAAAACCCAAATAGACGCAGAATTATAATAACATCATGTGTTTAAATACGAAGTCAAGGAAACCATATTCTAATTAAATGCAAATGTGACATATTTGTACTACAGTATTTTCTTCTCATGCCACTTTAAACTTTAAATACTGGATTCACACTTTACCTCGTATTTAAACTTGTATAATGTACATCAAGAGGGTCCAAACTGTTCTCACTGAGGGCCACACACAGAGAAACATCTGAAGGGCCGGACCCCCACTAGAGGGGGGGTATATCGCCTCATAATTCAGCAAACCAATCAAATGCAGGTCAATGAGTCTTGAAAGCTTTGAGAAACATCCCAGCTCTCCAGAGGGTCTACTTTCTCCTGTTGCAGCTCATCCCTTACACGGACCCTCAGACTGACTGAAGGGGAAATCTCCAGAGGGTCTACTTTCTCCAGTTGCAGCTCATCCCTTACACGGACCCTCAGACTGACTGAAGGGGAAATATGAAGGTTTATTTAAAGCTGGTTATGTGAATAAGTTATTGGGCTTTTTTAATCAACTAAGATCAGTTAGAAAGCGTTTTAATTGACTGAATGTATTTAAAAAGTGGGCTCATTAACACATGAATACTGCTCTGTCATATCTGTTTACATATAAGTACAAGAGAAGCAGGCTTCAGGTGTGAGCTGAGGGACATTTAGAAATGGGCCGTAGTTTGAGGACCCCAATTGTAATGACTATTTGTAGTATACTAGCCTTCTGGAGGTCTTCAAAAATAAAACACATGAAAAAAACCAAGAGTTATAAAATATATTTAGTTATACATTTAGCAAAAACAGTTTGGACCGATTTATATGTGTATACACCCGGTGCAGCTCACCGTCGCCACCTAGTGTTCTAAATTATATTGCATTATAAATAAAGAACAGACATGGAAATGGCTCCTACAGGTGGAAATCCAAGCTATTCAAAAGCATGAGAGCGAGACGCCAATATATATATAATATAGAGTACATATATAATGTAGTATGAGTACTTGTACTGAAGTAAAGGACCTGAAAACACCTTAAAGACTAATTAAAATCAGAGGCCAGGAAGTGAGGAACACACACTACCAAAATAAAATGCAAATAAAAACACAGAAGGACAACAAAGCACACGGAGCGGACGCACAGCAGCAGGTTCAAACATTTATTCATCAAACTTCAAACAATCTTTGTACAAAAATAAACCCAAATTAAAAAATGTAATGTTTTGAAAAAGCAAACCTAGAATGTGAAAAACAAACAGCTGATCGAATGGAAGTCCGGACACATATCAAATAAAGACTGAATATAAAGTCATCACTTTAAAATGCGCGCCTGTCCCTTTAAGAGTCCACATTGTCTCCGTTCAAATGTAACCCAAAAAAACATGGGAATAACACACCGCACACACACACTTCCTGCTATAACAGGCTGCATGTGTGTGTGTGTGTGTGTGAGATAAAGCACAACATACACACATACCAGAGTAACAAGTCAGAGGAAATGTGGCGAGGATCATGACCCAGTGTAACCACACACACATCTGGACTGCTTTAAGAGACACACACACACACACACACACACACACACACACACACACACACACACACACACACACACACACACACACACACACACACACACACACACACACACACACACACACACACACACACACACACACACACACACACACACACACACACACACACACACACACACACACACACACACACACACACACACACACACACACACACACACACACACACACACACACACACACACACACACACAAAAAGGTAGAGACAGCAGGGGACTTCCACACAGGAACGACTCTGGTGTTTAAAACCTCACGGAGACTTTCACATCCTGTCATTCTCATGCAATCATATATGTGTCTGATCCCTGAGAGCGGATTGGACGAGTGTCACTTTATGCTTTAACATATATTACATTGTATTGTGTTTCTGTTGGTCCCTGAAGGCAGCATCAGGTAGTCCAATGGGATAACCCTAACCCCCCCATGCACCTGGATGAGTGCTTTAAACAGCCCTCTGATAAAAGCATTAATAATGAGACGCTTTCACTCTTAAAACTGTGCACCTATTCTTTAACCTTTGTCTCACTTTAACACAATTGTGATTTAAAGTTTGGAGTGTGTTTAAAGGAAACCCCTATTCTTTATACACTGCATTGTTTATTTATATTTCTTGTGCTTTTTGATTTATTTAGAGTTTTTATATTTGTTAATGTTTTCACCGTGTGTTTGGTGAGTAGGAGCGCACGGCCGCAGACAATGCATGGCACATTAAGCGTGAGGAAACTGGAGTCACATTGAGCAAAACTGTGCAAGGTTTAGATTTGGCACGAATAAAAATCAACATTTCACGACAAAATTAATTGTTTTTGTGTGCAAACGTTTAAAATGTCACATGCACTGCCCAGACACAAACCACATGCAACACATTTGAAAGTAAAAACATTAAAAGCCACAAACGGTGAAAAGGTTTGCAGAGTCTCCGTCTTCTCTCTGCAGCACAGTCACAGGAAGTCCTCCTTAAAGCCCGTTCTAGTTTCAGGTCATAAACGACTGTGAGACAGGAAGTGAGCGTCTGTTCGCACAGCATCCCATCGACCGCAAACCTGCTCGCTAACGTCTCACGTTTCAAAAGTGAAGCGCGGACTCCTTTAGCCTCTTTATTTTTTCATCTGATTTTCACATACGTTTTTTTTGAGTGAAAAGTAAATGGGAAAATAACGATGAGCCCCATTGAAATGCATCCATTACTGTCAGTGTGTAGAAACCGGTTTTATTGTGAAATATTCAACTATGCTTTAAGGCAGGGGTGGGGAACCTCCGGCCCGCGAGACATTTGATACGGCATTCGAGGTCATTTATAAACACACGCACAATTATTCTTTTTAAAGAAATCTAGACCGCAAAAGAATTAAACAAGCGAGTGCCTGTTTTTCCTGGCCAAGGTCAGGGTCCTTGAACACAACACGAGCCTAACGTGTCATCACGTGGTATATGTCTCGTCTGACATGTTCTTCTAGGTAATCACACATCCTGTCATGTTCACAGCTACAGTTGATACCTTTGCTATCATGTGACTCTCATGTTGGAAGAGGACACTCACTATTTTCACAACAGAGACTTTCTCAGAAGACACTCCTTTATTGTCGAGGCAACAACTTTCTCGTAGCACATTGAAACAGTTCAGTATAACCTGAGCGTGCTGAGGCGATACCAAACTCAATTTCCTTACTTTAGAGGTGATACTCAAACGTCAGGTAAACCTCTGCCCTTAGAGCAGGGGTGGGGAACCTCCGGCCCCCGGGCCGTATACGGCCCACGAGACAATTTGGTACGGCCCTCGAGGTAGTTTATAAACACACGCAAAAAAGAAACAAATTAAAGAAATCTAGACCGCAAAAGAATTAAACAAGCGAGTGCCTGTTTTTCCTGGCCAAGGTCAGGGTCCTTGAACACAACACGAGCCTAACGTGTCATCACGTGGTATATGTCTCGTCTGACAGGAGTGCAGTTCTGACGGAGAGCACCAGAACGCGGCTCGGGTGCTTCATAAATGTCAGTACCCATAAGGAGCCGTGCACATGCTGCAGTTTCTGCGTGTCTGTGTCTTTAGCTGAAAGCCCAGAGGCATCTGTTCATCTGTCATTCTGATCAGACAGTCAATAACTTTGTTGTTATTAGCATCTGGTTAGCTAGCTATGCTAACGGATATAAGAAGCTTTTTCTCCAACCAGTGAGGTAAAGGCACATCTTTATATGATCATTATAGTTATAACAAAAACAAGAGAATAAAGTAAACAGGTATAAAATACTATATGACAGTAAAAAAAAGTTCTTATTAATAAACAAGAATACAGTTTGAAAGGAGAGTGATTTGTAAAATATCCATAAAGAAAAAGAAAATCTGCTTCCAGTTCTGTTTCATCTGGGTGTTGAGAGATGTCTCCATAGATCTCCTAATGTTGCTCTCAAAGTGCACCAGATTGATGCTTTAACTTCAATGTTTAAAAAAATCTTCCCGGGGGAGCATGCCCCCGGACCCCCCCAGAGGAGGTTAGGTCCCCCCCCCCCCACTTAAACCATGTCTACATGGATATGAAACTAAATACATTTGCACACATCTTGTGTCCATATCTTTCTGTTTTGGTGGTCATGCCACAACCGTGCACGTGCATGCATTCCACACCGTGCACGTGCATGTATGCGCGAGTCATGGTGAGATATCTGGATTCAGCGGCTGCTTTTTCTTTGCACAGCATGAAAGAAAGGCCAAATGAATGGGCTGTGATTTTAGTATTTTAAGCAGAGGTCAATCATTTGTACGGCCCTCGGAGGATGTTGTCAACATTGAAATGGCCCTTGAGAGGAAAAAGGTTCCCCACCCCTGCTTTAAGGGAACTAAGGACAAACATATCAGATATTATGCAGAGTGGTCGAGATGAACCCTGTGGGCACCCGGTTTTTTAAATAACTAAACCTTTAGTTTGTCAACGTTTTATTATGAAAATATCAGCTATATGCTTTAAGGGTAGTTAGATTTTTTTATTTTTTTTAAATGAACCCCGTTTTATCAGATTTGCACCTGGGTGTTTTTTTAATAAGATATATTTAAAAAATGAACCATGATTTTCTTTAATAACGAGTCCAATTGAAATGCAACATTTAGTGTGTAGCAGCGGACCTGTTTTATTGTGAAAATATCCCTATAAAAGCCTAAAAAGGGACAGAGTGGTAGAGTTTGACCCTGTTTTATCAGATTAGCACCGCAAGGTTTTAAACCGTGACTTTCTGGGGGTATTTCTTGTGATAGGTAAAGGTACAGAGTGGCCCTGAATGCAACCTCTAAGAGAGTCGCAGCGTCGGAGCAGATCATCTGTTTAGCGTGGTGGTGCGTTCAGGGGCGTGCGTGTTTTCTCCGTTACTCTCGGACAGTACCTCGTGCTCCATCGTGTTAAAGTGCACCCCCGAGGAGGCGATCTTGTCTCCGTCTCGTCTGCGGCACAGGAAGCACAGGATCTCCTTGAAGGTCCTCCTCATGTCCTTGTCCCTGAAGGAGTAGATGATGGGGTTGACGAAGGAGTTGCACTCGGCCAGAACCAGGCAGTACTTCTCGTAGCGCAGAACTTTACATCTTTCGCAGTCCAGGCCGTCCATAAGCAGAACCACCAGGGCCGGAGTCCAGCACATCACAAAGCACCCTGCGGAGACACAGAGGAACTGTTAGTGCTCAGGAGGTACAGGAGGACGCTTTAAACCGGGACACAGAGGAACTGTTAGTGCTCAGGAGGTACAGGAGGACACTTTAAACCGGGACACAGAGGAACTGTTAGGTAAGGTACGGTACAGTGAGGTAGGATGTGATTAGATGCGGTACAGTGAGGTAGGATATGATTAGATACGGTACAGTGAGGTAGGATATGATTAGATGCGGTACAGTGAGGTAGGATATGATTAGGTACGGTACAGTGAGGTAGGATGTGATTAGGTACGGTACGGTACAGTGAGGTAGGATATGATTAGATACGGTACAGTGAGGTAGGATGTGATTAGGTAAGGTACGGTACAGTGAGGTAGGATATGATTAGGTAAGGTACGGTACAGTGAGGTAGGATATGATTAGATACGGTACAGTGAGGTAGGATGTGATTAGGTAAGGTACGGTACAGTGAGGTAGGATATGATTAGGTACGGTACGGTACAGTGAGGTAGGATATGATTAGGTACGGTACGGTACAGTGAGGTAGGATATGATTAGGTAAGGTACAGCGAGGCAGGATATGATTAGGTAAGGTACGGTACAGTGAGGTAGGATATGATTAGGTAAGGTACAGTGAGGCAGGATATGATTAGGTAAGGTACGGTACAGTGAGGTAGGATATGATTAGATACGGTACAGTGAGGTAGGATGTGATTAGGTAAGGTACGGTACAGTGAGGTAGGATATGATTAGGTAAGGTACGGTACAGTGAGGTAGGATATGATTAGATACGGTACAGTGAGGTAGGATGTGATTAGGTAAGGTACGGTACAGTGAGGTAGGATATGATTAGGTACGGTACGGTACAGTGAGGTAGGATATGATTAGGTACGGTACGGTACAGTGAGGTAGGATATGATTAGGTAAGGTACAGTGAGGCAGGATATGATTAGGTAAGGTACGGTACAGTGAGGTAGGATATGATTAGGTAAGGTACAGTGAGGCAGGATATGATTAGGTAAGGTACGGTACAGTGAGGTAGGATATGATTAGGTACGGTACGGTGAGGTAGGATATGATTAGGTACGGTACAGTGAGGTAGGATGTGATTAGGTACGGTACAGTGAGGTAGGGTGTGATTAGGTACGGTACAGTGAGGTAAGATATGATTAGATGCGGTACAGTGAGGTAGGATATGATTAGGTACGGTACGGTGAGGTAGAATATGATTAGGTATGGTACAGTGAGGTAGGATGTGATTAGGTACGGTACAGTGAGGTAGCCGGAGCTTGTGCGGGAGGTGGAGCGTTACCAGTTGGATCTGGTTGGGCTCACCTCTACGCACAGCGTCGGCTCTGGAACCTTACTTCTGGATAGGGGTTGGACTCTATTCTTCTCCGGAGTTGCTCAAGGTGTGAGGCGCCGGGCGGGTGTGGGGATACTCACAAGTCCCCGGTTGGGTGCTTCGTTGTTGGAGTTTACCCCAGTGGACGAGAGGGTCGCCTCCCTACGCCTGCGGGTTATGGGGGGGAAAACTCTGACTGTCCTGTATGGGGCTCCTGAAGGGGACTCTTTAGTCTTGCTGGGAGACTTCAACGCACATGTGGGCAATGATGGAGACACTTGGAGGGGCGTGATTGGGAGGAACGGCCCCCCTGATCTGAACCGGAGTGGTGGTTTGTTACTGGACTTCTGTGCTAGTCATGGATTGGCCATAACAAACACCATGTTCGAACATAAGGATGCTCATAAGTGTACGTGGTACCAGAGCACCCTAGGCAGAAGGTCCATGATCGATTTCGTTATCGTATCATCGGACCTGAGGCCGTATGTTTTGGACACTCGGGTAAAGAGAGGGGCGGAGTTGTCAACTGATCACCATCTGGTGGTGAGTTGGGTCGAGTGGCGGGGGAAGCCTCTGGATAGACCTGGTAAGCCCAAACGTGTAGTTCGGGTGAACTGGGAACGTCTGGAGGAGGCCCAAGTTCAGGAGGCCTTCAACTCGCACCTCCGGCGGAGCTTTTCAGGCATTCCTGTGGAGGTTGGGGACATTGAACCAGAGTGGTCGGTGTTCAAAGCCTCTATTGACGAAGCCGCGGCGGGGAGCTGTGGTCTCAAGGTCCTAGGTGCCTCAAGGGGCGGTAACCCTCGAACCTCCTGGTGGACACCAGTGGTCAGGGAAGCCGTCCGACTGAAGAAGGAGGCCTTCAGGGATTTGTTATCCCGGGGGACTCCCGAGGCAGTTGCAAGGTACCGACAGGCCCGAAGGGCAGCAGCCTCATCCGTGGCCGAGGCAAAGCAGCGGGTGTGGGAGAAGTTCGGAGACGACATGGAGAAGGACTTTCGGGCGGCACCAAAGTTGTTCTGGAAAACTCTCCGACACCTCAGGAGGGGGAAGCAGGGAACCATCCAAGCTGTGTACAGTAAGGATGGGACGTTGTTGACCTCAACTGATGGAGTGTTGGGGCGTTGGAAGGAACACTTTGAGGAACTCCTGAACCCGACAACTCCGCCCTCTATGTTAGAGGCAGAGCTGGAGTATGACGGGGGATCGGCGCCAATCTCCCGGGGGGAGGTCACTGAGGTTGTTAAACAACTCCACAGTGGCAAAGCCCCGGGGGTGGATGAGATCCGCCCAGAAATGCTGAAGGCTCTGGGTGCTGAGGGACTGTCATGGTTGACACGTCTCATCAACATTGCGTGGAAGTCGGAAACAGTACCGAAGGAGTGGCAGACCGGGGTGGTGGTTCCCATTTTTAAAAAGGGGGATCAGAGGGTGTGTGCCAATTACAGAGGCATCACACTACTCAGCCTCCCCGGGAAAGTTTACTCTAAGGTACTCGAAAGGAGGGTCAGGCCGATTGTCGAACCTCAGATTGAGGAGGAACAATGCGGATTCCGTCCTGGTCGTGGAACGACGGATCAGCTTTTTACTCTCGCAAGGATCCTGGAGGGGGCCTGGGAGTACGCTTATCCGGTCTACATGTGTTTTGTGGACTTGGAGAAGGCGTATGACCGGGTTCCCAGGGAGTTACTGTGGGAGGTGCTGCGGGAGTATGGGGTGAGGGGGTCTCTACTCAGGGCCATCCAATCTCTGTACTCCCAAAGCGAGAGCTGTGTCCAGGTCCTCGGCAGTAAGTCGGACCCATTTCCGGTGAGGGTTGGCCTCCGCCAGGGCTGCGCTTTGTCACCAATCCTGTTTGTAATATACATGGATCGGATTTCGAGGCGTAGTCATGGGGGAGGGGGTCTGCAGTTCGGTGGACTAAGGATTGCACCACTGCTTTTTGCAGATGATGTGGTTCTGATGGCTTCATCGGTCTGCGACCTTCAGCACTCACTGGATCGGTTCGTAACCGAGTGTGAAGCGGCTGGGATGAGGATCAGCACCTCCAAATCTGAGGCCATGGTTCTCAGCAGGAAACCGATGGACTGTCCACTCCAAGTAGGGAATGAGTCCTTACCCCAAGTGAAGGAGTTCAAGTATCTCGGGGTCTTGTTCTCGAGTGAGGGAACAATGGAGCGTGAGATGGGCCGGAGAATCGGAGCAGCGGGAGCGGTACTGCAGTCGCTTTACCGCACCGTTGTGACGAAAAGGGAGCTGAGCCAGAAGGCAAAGCTCTCTGTCTACCGGGCCATTTTCGTTCCTACCCTCACCTATGGTCATGAAGGATGGGTCATGACCGAAAGAACGAGATCGCGGATACAAGCGGCCGAGATGGGTTTTCTCCGCAGGGTGGCTGGTGTCTCCCTTAGGGATAAGGTGAGAAGTTCGGTCATCAGGGAGGGACTCGGAGTTGAGCCGCTCCTCCTTCGCGTCGAAAGGAGCCAGTTGAGGTGGTTCGGGCACCTAGTTAGGATGCCACCTGGGCGCCTCCCTAGGGAGGTGTTCCAGGCACGTCCAGCTGGGAAGAGATCAAGGGGTAGACCTAGGACCAGGTGGAGGGATTATATCTCTTCGCTGGCCTGGGAGCGCCTTGGGATCCCCCAGTCAGAGCTGGTTGATGTCGCCAGGGAAAAGGAAGTTTGGGGCTCTCTGCTGGAACTGCTACCCCCGCGACCCGACCACGGATAAGCGGAAGAAGATGGATGGATGGATGGACAGTGAGGTAGGATATGATTAGGTAAGGTACGGTACAGTGAGGTAGGGTGTGATTAGGTAAGGTACGGTACAGTGAGGTAAGATATGATTAGGTACGGCACGGTGAGGTAGGATATGATTAGGTACGGTACAGTGAGGTAGGATGTGATTAGGTACGGTACAGTGAGGTAGGATATGATTAGGTACGGTACGGTGAGGTAGGATATGATTAGGTAAGGTACGGTACAGTGAGGTAGGATATGATTAGGTACGGCACGGTGAGGTAGGATATGATTAGGTACGGTACAGTGAGGTAGGATGTGATTAGGTACGGTACAGTGAGGTAGGATATGATTAGGTACGGTACGGTGAGGTAGGATATGATTAGGTAAGGTACGGTACAGTGAGGTAGGATATGATTAGGTACGGTACAGTGAGGTAGGATATGATTAGGTACGGTACGGTGAGGTAGGATATGATTAGGTAAGGTACGGTACAGTGAGGTAGGATGTGATTAGGTACGGTACAGTGAGGTAGGGTGTGATTAGGTAAGGTACGGTACAGTGAGGTAAGATATGATTAGATGCGGTACAGTGAGGTAAGATATGATTAGATGCGGTACAGTGAGATAGGATATGATTAGGTACGGTACAGTGAGGTAGGATATGATTAGATACGGTACAGTGAGGTAGGATATGATTAGATACGGTACAGTGAGGTAGGATATGATTAGGTATGGTACAGTGAGGTAGGATATGATTAGATACGGTACAGTGAGGTAGGATATGATTAGATACGGTACAGTGAGGTAGGATATGATTAGGTACGGTACAGTGAGGTAGGATGTGATTAGGTACGGTACAGTGAGGTAGGATGTGATTAGATACGGTACAGTGAGGTAGGATGTGATTAGGTAAGGTACGGTACAGTGAGGTAGGATATGATTAGGTACGGTACAGTGAGGTAGGATATGATTAGGTACGGTACAGTGAGGTAGGATATGATTAGGTAAGGTACAGTGAGGTAGGATATGATTAGGTAAGGTACGGTACAGTGAGGTAGGATATGATTAGGTACGGTACAGTGAGGTAGGATATGATTAGGTACGGTACGGTGAGGTAGGATATGATTAGGTAAGGTACGGTACAGTGAGGTAGGATGTGATTAGGTACGTTACAGTGAGGTAGGGTGTGATTAGGTAAGGTACGGTACAGTGAGGTAAGATATGATTAGATGCGGTACAGTGAGGTAAGATATGATTAGATGCGGTACAGTGAGATAGGATATGATTAGGTACGGTACAGTGAGGTAGGATATGATTAGATACGGTACAGTGAGGTAGGATATGATTAGATACGGTACAGTGAGGTAGGATATGATTAGGTATGGTACAGTGAGGTAGGATATGATTAGATACGGTACAGTGAGGTAGGATGTGATTAGATATGGTACAGTGAGGTAGGATATGATTAGGTACGGTACAGTGAGGTAGGATGTGATTAGGTACGGTACAGTGAGGTAGGATGTGATTAGATACGGTACAGTGAGGTAGGATGTGATTAGGTAAGGTACGGTACAGTGAGGTAGGATATGATTAGGTACGGTACAGTGAGGTAGGATATGATTAGGTACGGTACAGTGAGGTAGGATATGATTAGGTAAGGTACAGTGAGGTAGGATATGATTAGGTAAGGTACAGTGAGGTAGGATATGATTAGGTAAGGTACGGTACAGTGAGGTAGGATATGATTAGATGAGGTACATGTTGTTTTAGTTTTGACTTGTTTTCCTAGTAAAGACTAAAGCATTGAACACGTATTGATAATAGTTATTGTGAAGACTTCAGGTCCAATGATCACAACATGCAGGAACATCTGATGATACATTTCATGCAGAAAGGTGCAACTTTTGGCAAATTAACCGTCTGCAGACAGAGTGTAAAGAATGTGATGGACTGGAGGGGAGGACGTACTGTAAATTCCTCTGTAGACAACACACACACGCGCACGCACATACACACACACACACACAGAACAGAGTGTGATCAGATTTCATTACCATAACACTCGATTAGGCAGCTCAGGAATTCATTATGTGCACACACACTCCGCTCTGACACATGTTCAGGAAATGTGGAGAATATGAGGAAACACACTCTCTCACACACACACACACACACACACACACACACACACACACACACACACACACACACACACACACACACACACACACACACACACACACACACACACACACACACACACACACACACACACACACACACACACACACACACACACACACACACACACACACACACACACACACACACACACACACACACACACACACACAACCATGAACCCCTCCACTGCATTACTCACATTAACACACTTATTATTTTTCTTATCTCTTGTAGTTTCTCTTAAAAACAAAGTCCAAAAAGTAATGTGTGTGTCCTCAGTGTGAAGGACACACACACCTCCCTGTGATGGTTTCCTGCCCCCCCCCCCCCCACACACACCTCTCGTTTTCTGAACTTTGGATTAAATTCCTGAAGGTAGTAAAATGTTTCTCAGGCACGTGAGGGCAAGAAACCCTGAGCGTGTCCTGACAGGCACTGCATGCCTGAAGAGCGTAACACAAAACAGCTCCTCCTCAGTGTGTGTGTGTGTGTGTGTGTGTGTGTGTGTGTGTGTGTGTGTGTGTGTGTGTGTGTGTGTGTGTGTGTGTGTGTGTGTGTGTGTGTGTGTGTGTGTGTGTGTGTGTGTGTGTGTGTGTGTGTGTGTGTGTGTGTGTGTGTGTGTGTAACGTGTGCATACAGGCAGTGTATCTGTTCAGAGGAGCTGCTCCCTGCACAATCATGAGTGAATATAATATGCAGTGATTGAAGTATGCAGATACTTCACTCGAGTACTACTACACTGTAAAAATACTCACAACTGAAGCTTCAGCAATGTTGATTAAGTCAAAGTATTAGAGTATTCAATATGAAAGTACTTAATGCAGAAACATCTTTAAAAATGTTTGTAATTGGTTAATTATTTACATTTTGATAGACGCTGCTCGTTGATGGATCAACTCATTAGGTTCTTTAAAAAGAAGGTACTGAAGGAAAATACATGTACCTCAGAATTGCACTTAAGGACAATACTATGACGTATAATGAATAATATAAAAGTATAAGATATCAAATAAAATAACACAAAATAGAATAAATTACAAAAAACATTTCCAGGTGAAAACATAATTAGGAAACACACTCTGCATGTGCAAAATAAATAATATTATATATATATAATACTATTGTGTGTGTGTGTGTGTGTGTGTGTGTGTCTGTCTCTATGTGTGTGTGTGTGTGTGTGTGTGTGTGTCTCTGTGTGTGTGTGTGTGTGTGTGTGTGTGTGTCTCTCTCTCTTTGTCTCTGTGTGTGTGTGTGTGTGTGTGTATGTGTGTGTCTCTCTCTGTCTCTGTGTGTGTGTGTGTCTCTCTCTCTGTCTCTGTGTGTGTGTCTCTCTGTGTGTGTGTGTGTGTGTGTGTGTGTGTGTGTGTGTGTGTGTGTGTGTGTGTGTGTGTGTGTGTGTGTGTGTGTCTCTCTGTGTGTGTGTGTGTGTGTGTGTGTGTGTGTGTGTGTGTGTGTGTGTGTGTGTGTGTGTGTGTGTGTGTGTGTGTGTGTGTGTGTGTGTGTGTGTGTGTGTGTGTGTGTGTGTGTGTGTGTGTGTGTGTGTGTGTTAGGGCTGAACGATATACCGTGTCATGGCGATAACCGCGGTATTCACACCGCAGGGACGTGCGGTTTTATTCTTCTTTTTTTTTTAAATGCTAACGCACTTTAGCACAGAATTCAAAATAAAGATACCCTTATTACTTATCGAAACTGCACATACAATATATCCGATTAAAGCTGAGACTCCACAGATTATTTAAGTATAGTATCTAAGCGATCCGATCTCGCAACAGGGAAAGCAAACAGACATCACAACACGTACCTTTTACGGAGCTTTTACTGGAGATCGTCTCACCGTAGCTGTCAATCTGATCAAAAGACGTGTTCAATGGCATTAAAACGAGAAAGAAAAAACGCGGCTGAATCGGTTGATCCATAGGTTGATAATGTATCTGTGGCTTTGAAGCAATTGTTTATAATCCATAATTCCATTTTTATGTAAAAATCGGAGCCCAAAAGTTAGCTGCTAATGGTAGCCACCAGAGTGTATGCAGCTTCCGGTTTTGGCTACGCGTCACTCTCACTCCTTATTTGTTTATGTGTTGGTGTGTGTAGAACTTCCCCTGCATGCACAGCAAACTACCAATCACAATCATTCTTGATCAGATCACAGCAGGCCCCGCCCCGCTAGTTTGCAGACCATCAAAACACTGGTAAAAAAATGAGCGAGGCACAGGAGGACAATACCGGAGAGAATGAAGATTTACTTCCAAGAAGCTTCCTATAGTTTAATGGGTCGTAACAAATACGTTTAATCTCTTGGATCCCTTACCACTCTTCTTCATTCACAGATGAACCCCCTTATTTGAGGGTAAGCAACATGCCAAGACCCCAAGCAGCAGCCACTCTGGTGGCTACCATTAGCAGCTAACTTTTGCTCTGCGATATTTACATAAAAATGGAATTATGGATTATAAATTAAATCATTTTTTTATACAGAGACGTTAAAAACCTATGGATTAACCGATTCAGCCGCGTTTTTTCTTTCTCGTTTTAATGCCATTGAACACGTCTTTTGATCAGATTGACAGCTACGGTGAGACATCTCCCCTAGAAGCTACGTAAAGGTACGTGTTGTGATGTCTGTGTTTGCTTTCCCTGTTACGAGATCAGATCACTCAGTGATGATACTATATACCTAAATAATCTGTGGAACCTCAGCTTTAATCGGATATCTTGTATGTGCAGCTACGATAAGTAATAAGGGTATCTTTTATCTTGAGTTCTGTGCCAAAGTGCGTTAGCATTTTTCGCTCAGGGGTCATTTAGATGCTTCTTATGAGACTTGTGTTTTGTTTTGGTAAAAATGGTTTGTATCGTCAGTTAGCTGAGATTATTTCCGTTAATCTGGTATAACACATTAATAGGTTCTTAAATATTACGATCCCCTGAGACACTGTCGTGAAAAAAAAAGTAAAGTACCCGCGTGGACTTTGGGGCTTAACAGGTTAAAAAAACCGCAATATATACCGCAGGGGGGGGAAAAAATCGCGGTGTCAGTTTTTTTCAATACCGTGCAGCCCTAGTGTGTGTGTGTGTGTGTGTGTGTGTGTGTGTCTCTCTGTCTCTGTGTGTCCCTCACTCACCCAGGATCATGGAGACGGTCTTCATGAGGTTGAACACGGTCTCTCGGTGCCTCATCTGGCTCGTGTGCTGGCTCATCTGCTGGCTCTTGTGCCTCACGTAGACGAAGATGCGTGTGTAGACGGCCAGCATGACGGAGAAGGTGAAGAGGTTCATCACGGCCCAGAACACCAGGTAGCTGCGGCTGTACATGGGCGCCATGGTGGAGCAGTATTCCAGGTCACACAGGCAGTGCCATCCCATCGTGGGCACCAGCCCCAAGAAGATGGCCAGCAGCCAGATGAAGACGATGATGACGAAGACGCGCCTGGTGCTCATCTTGCTGTGCAGCTGCATGTTGAAGATGGTCTGGTGGCGCTCCACGGCCACGGCCAGCAGGTTGAGCACGGAGGCGGTGAGGCTGGTGTCGATGAGGCTCTGCCGGAGGAACCAGCCGTACTTAGACAGCCTGATGGTCCACGGGCCGGTGTGGAACATCATGTACAGGTACGACAATCCTGGGGGGAGGCAAGTACCTTAGATTAGCACCGAAGAGAGTACAGTGATTTATGATGAATAATATCATAACAAAAATAAAAAGAGAAATTTGAGAAATACAATTAAATGAGAAATAAATACAAATAAAATAAGATCCCAGA